>OX387288.1:8165000-8457299 GCA_947562105.1 Shargacucullia verbasci | reverse complement strand
AACCCTTATTGTAATATGAATCTAATCAAGAATAAAACTAACTCTTAGTTTCAAAGCGGATTAAACAAGAAATAACATATGGTAGCGAATTTATACTGTTGTGGTCATTGAATGTGTCCTAAGTTGAAGGATTATTAGAATTAATCTTCTTTCTGAGAAGTAATTAAAAAAATTTAGTCATTTCAGAATGGCAGCACAAATGGATCAATATCTTCGCGTCGCTTATTGTTTTTGGGTTTTTTTGATAGCACTTTTTCTGGTAGGAATTATAGGCTCGGAGCTATCACATGGGATTTGATAACAGCATCGGCAACATGTGGCTGTAGAATAGTTCACCTCTGCAGGAAGAAGGGTTAACCTTCGGGGAATATTATATAGATATTCAATAAGATCTTCTGTGAATAGTTTCGGAACACCCGTATAAGCTTCTGATTACATATGAAACTAGTAAATAAAACCTTGCTGTGAATAAAACCGTTGGACAATTTCAAAGAAATCAAACCGTTAGGAGTATTCAAAACAACGTTATTGTCTAAGTGAAACTGATCTTTGTTTTGTTCCTTTTTATCACAGAGATTATAGGGCTGAAACTTTATGTTTGATAAAACTCCTGCTATGAACTTCAATGCCGCAAAATGCACGTTTAAAACTTAAAAGACCTATGTAACCCTATATCTTTTAATACTTTACACGAATTCTTTATACATAGACTAGCTGTTGCCCGCGATTTTGCCTGCGTGTGTTTTGTATTTATTATTGTTCTGCTGAGATATGTAGTAATACATTTTTTAACAAACAATAAAAACGATCTTCAAGAAACTTAAAAACAAAATTAACTAAAAGCAAAAAATAAATGTTATATTATAAAATATAGTAGTTGAATATTGAAGTCGGTGCCAAGTAAAACATAAAAGTAATATACCTTGCTGTTATAATAGCGACATTGAAACAACGAGTTCACGTAAAAATTGTTGAGCGCGAGGCGAATTGTGCGTCGGACACGACAAATGCACTTCGCCAATCGTCTCGGTTTATCATTGCACGAATGCAAGAAATTTTAACAGTAGAATTGAAAACCTCCTCTTTTTTGAAGTCGGTTAAAAATAAGCCTATATCCTCCGCCAGCTACAAAAATATATAACAGTCGATTCAGTGGTTCAGTCGAGTCAGAGGTATTTTCGTATTTATAATAGTGTGTATAGCAAATAGTATGAAGTAAAGTTTCGTATTTATTCTCATAGATACATAATCAAACAACTGAATAGTAATTTCAACAAGTTTTAATTGAGGTCAGTTTTATTAACAAAACTTTATATGTTACAGAACCAAAGCTGTATAACGTATTATATATAGAATACTAGCGACCCGCACCGGCTTCGCACGGGTAGCATATATGCCTTCATTTTTTTTTCTGTCGTAGTATCGTATCGGCCTGTTACGTCGAGCATTTACTCGGCGCACGCCAATAAAACTCCCAGTCGGCATGATTTTTTCCGACATCTTCAACTATCATCGTCATATTTCAGCCAATTTACACAAAACCTTAACAAATTATTCACTTAAACATGAATCACTCTGTCTATTAGTGAAAACCGCATGAAAATCCGTTCAGTAGATTTGAGTTTATCGCGAACAGACAGACAGACAGATGCGGCGGGGGACATTGTTTTATAATATGTAGTGATATACACATCTTTAGATTTTAAATTTGTCTTTTTCATCATTATCTACACTCAGTCAAACGAATCCAAACCTTATTCGAAGCTACATTCGTTCGCACAACATAACAAGGCATAAAATAATACCATTGGGTGTTTCATTTAACCCTTGGGATTTTATCATCTTACTGTAACAGTTAGATGAAGATAGTCTTTTATTTCTCATTTTTAAATAACGTCATCATCACGCCTGTATTCCCCAAAAGTTTAGGCAGAGGTGTACTATTGTACACCGATGCCGATGTTGTTACTGAGTTCCATGTAATACGTGACGAGACTGCCATCTAACGGACACAGTTCCAGACTCCATGTTGCTACTGAGAATTTCTATACAGAGAAACCGAATAACACTTTGCGCGATGCGGGAATTGAACCCAGGACCTGATTCTTAGCAGTCGCGCTTGGGATCACTAGACCAGTGAGGGAGTCAGTATTTCTCATTCTAAGATTAATTAAACAGATTAAACTCATTGAAAAGCGTCTGTAACAGGTAGGTTGTTGACAGCTATATGAGCCCTCTCTCACCATCGACGCTAACAAGAAATGTAAAATGTAAATAATTAAATCTTAAAACAACGAAAAACCGACTCCTGCCAAACAGAATCGAGTCTGATAATGAGTTACCTAAAATTTCTATTTTCGTGAAGATTTGACTGCGAGGAGGAATTGAACTTGTTCAGTCAGTACAATCTGGTTCCGTACACCAGTCGCTTTAGCTTCTGTGTTATCGCGATCTTTGCTTTCAGTGCCGAATTATCTTCGCACATGAAAAGAACAAACCGACCTTCTTCAGACTACAAACATGACAAAAGAGCACATAACTCTTTTGATCATAAAAGTGCTATCCGTCTTACAGTGACCGCAGAGTTCACCATCATTGTAAAACGTAGCAGGTACTACGCCGACTTACGATGGGTACACATGTAAGACAATTGTATGAATAAATCTAAATTTAAATAAATAGTTATGAAGTGCCAATATTGTGTGAACGAAGAGTATTGAGAAACGGGCATGCGCTCCCGTTTCGTCGTTCAGAATGTTGGGAGTAACTTTGTTCTCACAGGGATCGTACCCACCGGACGTAGCGCGCGTTCTTTCTGCGCTGTCACCAAACTACTTACTTTAAACGTGAACGTGAATAAAGAAAAAGATTTCGTCCAGTGAGTGTTTTATGTAAAACACAGTTGATGGTCATGTGAAGTTTTATGACATCAAAATAATGTTAGTAAAAGTCATTTTGGAAGTTATGTTTAAGCAAATTCTGAGATTTAAGTGAGTGTGGAGGAATAATCAGGAAAAGTTAATATGGTTTATGGATTTAACTAAAGTCCTTGTTTTGGTAAGTGTTAAAAATGTAAACTGAAGATAAATAAATTTATCGTGCTTTAACTTTATTCAAGACTAGCTCTCACTCGCGACTTCGCCCGCGTGGTTTACGAATCCGTACATTTTTTCGGGATAAAAAGTAGCCTATGTGCTCTCCAAGACTATAATCTATATCTGTGCCAAATTTCATCCAAATCCGTTAAGCCGTTCTGGCGTGAAAGAGTAACAAAGATCCATCCATCCATCCATCCATCCTCACAAAATTTCACATTTATAATATTAGTAGGATTAGTAGGATTAGCTTTAATGAATTACCACAAAATGGTAATGCTGATTTACAATTGCCATATTTAGTAATTGTCACATATACTTAAAGAATTTATTAATTATGATATACTTTAAGAATTATGCAAATCCTTGAGGGAGGCCTTCGTTCAGCAGTGGACGTCTTATGGCTGATGATGATGATGATGATGATACTTAAAGAAAAACACTAATATTTTAGATGATTTCTGAAGATCAAAGACCTCTTTTACTTATGATTGATCCTGAATTAAATATGTTAAGCTATCTAGCATAAGTAGGAAATATGTCAAGAAATTAATTTATAATATAATTATATTCTGTAAGTATCAGTATTGATTTGAGACCAACTACAATTTTCGATAAATGCTAGGATGCGTCAGACGATCTCATGGAGATCGTCTGACGCATCCTAGGTAATCAAGCTCTATACCATTGCCGACTGGGTAATCTTGCCACTACGGCATCAGCAATTCTGATAGGTCGTGCCGACTCGAGAGAAAAACAGAACGTTAATATATATTGATGCTAATTTCAGTTGAACCCTCATTTTCAGTTGCGAAAAGTCATCAAGTACATACTAAAGAAGGTACTACAATAATTCTTATGGGTTACTATACTAAAATCGATTAGGTAAGTACCTGTATTACCCCAATGAAAGCAAAATATCTATGCTCTCAAACTTAGAAGCGTAATCGCCGTAGCCCAAATCGACTTGGAAAATTATTATTATAGTTTCTAGGGAACTTGCCTTCTGATATAATTCAGCAGTTTACGACCAGAAAACTTACATTTTAACTTGTCTTATCCGTAGAGATTGATAACGTAGAGATTTGAATCATTAAAGTGATCTCAAAACAACAATCAAAACATTGATTTCAAACCACAAATCTACTTTCACTGACAGACTATCAGTTATTTCTGTTCAGCCAATTACGGCCGGATTATTGGTTGACATGATTGACATGAGATTTTGATCATGCATTTGAGTATAGTCGGCATAATAAGTTTAATTCAATGTCTCACAGGCGCCTATTTTCATTCAAATTTAACCTGATATCGTTAAAGTAATCTATATAATAATTTACAACCCAAAAGTAATAGTGAATTAACAAGTTTTCATTCAAAATCTCTTGGTTACTTTTGACGACTCAAGTACATAATTTATTCCATGAATACTTGCCGGCCCTCGTTTCAATGAGACTTTGTAAAATTGACACGTAGTGCCCATTTGTTAGGGTGCAGTAAAGGAAATTACGCACGGAAAATTGTTATAAAGTCTGAATACTGGCCTAAAATAATTTTGTTGTACTGGCCAAAAATAATAATGTTTGGGTCAACTCTGGGCCTTCATTGTTAAATTTATTCTGGGAAGTATTACAAATATGTGTTCCGTGCGGGAATCGAACCCGCGACACTTAGCGCAGAAAGCTAATCACTTAACAAATACTAAACCTACATACATTCGCTTTGTTTCTCGAATGAAAATATAAGCAAACTTTGCTTTCAGTTGATACAAAATGGAAACTAAATTAGCTTCGTATTGAAACTAGAAAAACTTTTGAATTACATTGAATTGCAGCTCCACAAAGTTTTATTAATTTAACTGCATTTTTTAAAGGTATTGTATTTGATAGAATTATCGAAATTGTGTAATTTATATTGGTATCATATGGTATATGTATTAGGTATATGCTAATAGTGATTTTTGAAAATTTGAATTTATTGTAATTGCCGCTACAAAAAACCGCGCAGAAAATAAATTAAATTATATAATAAATTCAACCCATTACTGTCCCACTGCTGGGCAAGGGTCTCTTCTCAGAACGAGAAAGGTTAAACCTTAGTCGGTTGGCGGAGTACACACACCGTCAAGAACTTTATGGAGCCCTCTCAGGTGTGCAGGTTTCCTCACAATTTTTTCCTTCACCGTAAACGCAAGTGATAATCAAATTCTGATCCGCACATGATTCCGAAAAGTCAAAGGTGCAGGCCGGGTTCAAACTCAGACCCTCCTGCATGGAAGGCAAGCGTTCAACCGCTAGGCTATCACTGCTGTAATGAAATATTGTGAAAATAATTTGACAAATAGAATAGTTATTAAAAATGAGTGCACAACCTGCAACAGTCAACGCTTAGTAAAAGGGGTAGCGCGGCCGCAGTCTATGGTCCAAAAACCTTGTTTTTAGGCCATAAACTAATAAAATAATTTTAATTAATTTTAATTAACTTTAATCGCAGCTTCCCAATTAATTCTCCTGTCAATAGTTTAAGCCAATTGTTACGCAGGAAGACATTAGGAAAGGAAATAATGACCTATACTGAAACTTGCATTTTTCCAATTCACCGTTCTGTTACTCCCCGTGAAACACTATTAATGTTGCAGTCCCTATTTAGACCAAACAACGAGAATATGAATAATAGGATTATTGTACTCAGACAAGCTAGTCCAAGGTCTTCCCATTCACTCCAATTTCTAATAATAAAGCTGACTGCCGAGTGGTTCTGACAACTCCGAATATAGAATTTATGTTAATATTTTAGCTTTTAGCCTGATATTGGTATAGATTGTTAATGTATGTACATAATACTTGTATTTAGTTAGTTAGTTTAGTTTAAAGATTGATAACGATCTGAGACAAATCCACTCGTCATCCATCATCATTTTTCCTAGCCCTAGCCTATCCCAACTATGTCAGCATCAAAAAGATGTATACATTTAATGACATTCAAAAGCGATTTTTTAAGGAAACAATGACTACGACAGATACCTATGCGTGGCGTTACTCTGTTTTTTACACAATCGTCTCTTTCAAACATAATTATTGATCCATGTTCAAGATTTTCTTCAACTTGCCAATTGTTTGTATGTCATTACATAAAATTTAATCCCTTTGATGGTGTATTCAATATCGAATCTTTGAAATATTGCATGTTAGGTATACATGCTCTGAGCCAGCTCTATATGTATATACTGGACAGAATTTGATACATTACTTTTTTTTTTAAAAGAACGTTGCCCCACGCTAGTATTTCTCCTGTGTCGCGGGTACAGTTTACAAACATATGTACATGTGACATGCACACACAACCAGACCCGAAACAAGATCATTCAAATATTTGTTCCGTGTGGGGATCGAACCCGTGACACATAGCGCAGAAAGCTAATCGCTTAGCCACTGCGCCAACTGTGTCGGCAATCGTGTCAAACTTTATACTTCGATACTCGACATAGTATGTGAAATCAAATTCTCTCATGTCTATTCTTTTAGTTTGTCTGTGTCTACAAAGCTGGTGATATTACCTACTACACTATAACAGAAGTGGTGTAAACGTCGCCGTCGCAATGTTCTTCTAACAACAGAATAAATACATACGAGTACTTATCTATGTTTACTTATACCTAACATTTTAAATTGAATTGAATTTGATGTACCTATTTTTGTTGAAACTGAGAATTGTATTCCTTGCAAAGCTTAAATAAATCCAGTTGTATCTATTCTGATGTATTATAGAAACACATCACTCATGAATAAGCAATCTTGTTGATCGCTGTTATTTCAAATCAACATTTCTTTGGTCTTAGTATTTTATTTATGCCGAGACATAAATCAGTAAAATATAAAGGGGATCTGAAAAACCTCTGACCCCTGGCGGTGTTAATTATTATTGGGTTTACTTTGTTCACTCTTAACTTCTCCCCAGGTGAACCTCAGGCGGAGTAAAACCAATCTTTATTTGGTAGTAAGTTAAACCACAACACGGGTTTACTTCGTGACAATTTTACTTTCCTGTTTTATGAATTCGCGTTGTTTGTGGTCGCTTTTTCGAATATTGAAAATGTACGTCCTTTATACTAAAATGTGTACGAGTGTGGGCATGTAGAAAACATCAATTATTTTCTAGACTTTGAGAGATGCAATGTAGGGTATTTTCATGTGTTATTTTAAAAGGATCTTATATTTGCGATGCAATAATAAACAGACGAAGTATGCAATCTTTGCATGGTTCGTTTGTATTTTTCTTTTAACATATTTATACATAGAACGGAATTGTATAGAATATAATATGATCTATGTATTTTTCTAAAGTTTAATGTAGGCATCATAAAGATATTGTACATTAAATATTCGAAAAATATTACTTGTTATGTACCGTTCTAAAACCTTCTTATGATGCTCCACATCACTGTGGACTGCCGGGCACAGTTCCAGACTTCGTGCTGCCACTGAGAATGGAGAGCGGCGCGCTCGTCACGTAAGCTCTGCTGATAGAGGTGCATTTATTTAATATGTTAGAAAATGTCATACAAAGTATGATAATTTTTTAGTGATGGGAGATTTTAATATTCCTTTAACGACATTGGAAGTAAACATTACTTCCAAGTAACGTATTCCAATGTGATATTACTTTTTCTGAATTTCGGAAGGTAAATAATAATATTCCCAGTAACAATAATCAAGTATATTAGATATAGTATCATCATTGTTATCGGTGAATGACTTGGAGGTGAAATTGGCTGACGAGTCATTAAGTAGATATTGATGTTAAGCACTCACAGCTGATCGCCAACGCCAGGAGCCTCCAGAGAGCGGTGGGGGCAGGAGGACATGGAAAACAATGGATTTGTCAGAACGAAAGCGATCTTTCAAATAATAAATCCAAATAGAATTTTATTAAAGTTAATTTTTTTGCGTGGTATTAAGTTAGATTGAATTTTATTAAGTGCCAACAATCCAAACGGAATAAACCCCAACTCATGAAAGACGGACAGATGTTGTTCGACGAAGACTGTGCGGAGTTTTTAATCTACTCGGTGTACAGTACGGTACGGCCTAACCGCAGCGACATTGGACCTAACCGCAGCGGAGCGCGTGAAGAAACGTGCAGGACTGCAGGTGCGAGGTGCCTGCAACTCGATCAGCCGAGCTTACGTGATGTGTGCGCTGTACTTTAGCGTCTCACACCCAGGCATTCAGTGGGCCCGGGCGGCATACCACCTTGCATTGTTAAAGATTGTCACTATTTTTTTGAGAAGTTCTTATTGCATACTTTTAATTTGTGTCTAATAAAAGGACACTTCCTGGAAGAATGGAAACTCGGTACTGACCGATAACCGTGTTGTCGACGTTTGCCAAGATATTCAAATCGGTATTACACAATGATATTTGATCGAAGCGCAACACAGCTTTTGATCTGGCACCGGAAATTGACGCGGGGGTTAGGTAAACATCGCGTACTTCGACTTTCGTAAAGCTTTCGATACAGTTTATAATCACGTGCTCCTATAAAATTTTTCTGTGGTGGGTTTTACACCCCCATTTGGTCAAGTTTTTCGTGAGTTACCTGAGCGAGGGTTGGCAGTACGTGGTGTTCGTAGTATATAAATGGGAGCCTTACTAAACTTTTACAGGCTTGAGTCAGGGCAGTCTAGGCTGATGGAACTCATTGATTAACGATCTTCTGTCAGTCGTGGAACAAGCGAAGTTTTCGCTATTTGCAATATCTATTTGCAAATTACATAAAGGTATACAGATAGGATATAGGATTGACATTTGAGTAAGGAAAATAAGCTATATTTTAATGCGTGTCCCGTAACGGTATCAATACGATGGACCGAGATAGTAATAACGCGAATAACACTTGTTCATGAATTTGGCGTACAGATGGGTATCAGGGTTTAGTAAACACCTGACATATTATGCAGCAAATCCTTTAGAAATATAGATTTTATGTCAAGACAATAAAAATATCTGAATTTTAAGTACTACGTTTTCATATTTGAAACCATATGGGATTTATCCGTCCTACCCTCTTATATAACCGAGCTTGATTGTCTTGGCATGGTTAGATACAACAGACTGGCTAGGAGGGATGTTACCCTTGCCAAGTCATATTCCAGAGTGCTGCGAGGATTGGTGCATCACCTTGAGGTGTTACAGTATGTACGTGGGATCGCGCCACTGCGTCACCCCGCTTTGCTCAGTCTGCCGCTGGCTAGGACTAATATTCTCAAATTGCAAGATATAGATATATTGTATTTTTTTAAGTGAGTCAGAAGCTGATGGTAGGCGGAACCATACTAGTAATTTATTTTAAGATTGTACGAGTATGTAAGATTTATTTCAATATGTTAATATATAACAACTTGGTCTTTTAGGTTACCATGATTAGAAGTTTCATTAATAATCTTCGTAATCGGCCGATAACGCCTATGGCATTATCTTGATGGCTAGAAATATACCGATTTTATTTTTCTAAGCCTCAAGATTTTCAAAGGCCAAAAGATATTTTGAAATTAGAACAGTTTTTATAGAAACTTATGAAAAAGTTATCCGAGGCTTTTGTTTTTTAATTCAGCTACTGAAAAATTTACCCTTAGGTACTATTTATTGTAAATATTGGGTGCAAATTAATACTAATAAAACTTGTGTAACTTTGAACAAAGCTTCTTTTTATCGACGGCAAACTTTCAATCTAATCTTGTTCTTACGAGAGCAATTTGCGGCAGCTGACGATACTTAGGAAAATTGGCGATTATTGAAGTTCAGAAATAGTCTGACCTTTGAGGTTTGACCAACGGATGGAAATGGAAATCGTTATACCGTACTTCTAGCACGAAAATATCAATGTTTTTTTTAATGCAGACAATATCGCTGACAATTGTGTTTTCTAAAGAACAGATGTTAGTTTTTTTACATACATACATAAAGTCACGCCTTTTTCCCATGGGGGTAGGCAGAAACTACGGAACGCCACGTGCTACGATCCTTACATAACCCTTTTGCTTCATCTACATTCATGCATCGTTTCATACATGAACGCCGGTTGTGGGTACTGCGCACCTGACCTTTTTGAAGGACATCACCGATAAGGTCCGTATACGTCCTTCTAGGGCGTCCCCTCCTGGCGTTTCCACTAACAACCGCGTTATAAATCTTTTTCGTTAATCGCCTTTCATCCATCTTCTCTACATGACCAAACCAACGAAGCATACTTTTCTCTATCCTTGTCACTACATCTTCTTTCAGACCGCAACGATCTCTTATCACGCTATTTCTTAATCTGTCATTCAAAGTTACACCGCACATACTTCGCAAGGAATGCATTTCCACTGCATTAATTCTACTTTCATGCCTCTTCTGCCACACCCAACATTCACTTCCATACATAAGCGTTGGTACCAGCACCCCATTGTGGACAGCCAGCCGTCCGTCTTTTGACATAGACTTGCTGGCCACAACGGCAAGTTTTTTTTAAAATACATAATAAAGTTAGTTAAATATAAAAAAGTGAATTAAGCGAATAATGAACTCGAATACGATAATATTTTTCTGAGGGATCTTTATATAGTACCTCTATGTTCGATTGTACAAGCAAACATAATACGGAATCCAATCTGGAATGGACGAGATTATATAAGCCACACCAAGCCATATTTAAGCCTTTTTCTGTGAATTTCGCTCGCTTTATTAATATAACCAACGAAACGACGAACCCATGGCTACCCCTTAGGTTGCCATGAGTTCATTGACACATAAATTTACAGTTATGTAGATAATGACAAAAAACGACACATAAATTTACAGTTATACAGTTATATAGATTACAAGGTTTTTGTACCTACCCCAGGTACAAAATGCCTGTAAAACGACCTGAGGTTTAATTTTTTCATGTAATTATAAATTCGTGTGTCGTTGAGTGGTTGAACTCCGTAAAATATGGCTACACGATAACTGCTGTGTGCATCCCGTCTGTAAGGACAGGTCAGCTGAAATTTGTTATGGCACTGGTACATTCTTCCAAAGTCTAGGTATGTATAGTGTCCCAAACGACATTTTAAAAGATAAACTCTGGAATGTTTTCTCCATGGCATGACTATTTGAACCAGCTAAACGATTTGTGAGTGCCTTTTTATGGCCCATTAGAATAAAAAAGTGTTGGGTATGAGTTTAAAATGTTAGTTTATCAAAATTTATTTTATATTTTCAAATACAGTAAAAACTCGTTTATGCGGACCTCAGTTATACGGATTCGCGATTATCCGCAGCCTAATTACGTAAAAAAGCGACAGCAATGCGAGACCCACGCGACAGCAATCTCACTGTCAGCCAATACATTATATGTCACAAAAATGACGTTTGACAGAAGGTATTGCGCGATCTACGTTTCTCGCTACATCGGTAATTAGGCTGCCGGATTGCCATCCGTGATCATGAATCTATGTAGATAGTTCAATCCGTGCTTACATGGACATGTCGAAACTGGCACCATCCGTCCGTGGCCCGCGCGCTGTCTGCTACATGCACTTCGTTATTGTTTTAGTTAAGCAGCTACCAATAGTTATGCTGCTGCGTCATTTCACGTTTGTTTTTGTGGAAAATGCTTCAGGACCATCTCATGCGGAAAGGGCGAAAAGGCAGGCCCTGGAAACAGCTCTGAAATGGTTCGAAAAACAAAGAGAGTGTGATACTTTGAGTATACTACAGTTAAAACGAATTCATGATGTAGCAGAAATGAAGAGAAAAAATTGTTTAAGCCAAATGACAATTACCAAATATTTTAAACCAAATTAAACTATGTAATATATGACAAATAAATTTATATCTATCTATCTATTATAATAGTATATTCAAATATATAAGGTTGCAATATTTTAGTAATTAAGAAAATATGTGGGTTTGTAGGTACATCGCACGTACGAAAATGTATCTCTATCTATCTTTTAATAAACATTCATCTTTGTTAATAAGTTTCATTTGTTTTTGTTGTTTTGAATAAATAATATGTATGTACAAAAATCGCTTTTCTTCATACATTCAATTATCCGGATTTTCGATTATCCGAATGCCTTACAACAACAATTAGTCCGGTTAATCGACTCTCTAAGGTACTTACAACCTTCATTAGAATATGAAACATTTTTTATAGCGTTTTAAGTAAGATTTAACTGAATTCATGTAAGACAAACAATTTAAATCATACAAAAATAAATCAACTCACACACATAAAAGAAAACGGTCAAGTGCGAGTTATAGTCGCGCACATCATTATCATCACCTGTCTTTGTTGCGGTTTTTTACTATTCGTGATTAGTTGCAAACACAAACTGTCAGAACTTCGAGTCTACCAATTTAACCATGTAACAGACCGACAAATGGATATATTAAACTCAGAATAGTTGATTTGTGTGCACTTTTTTATTTAAGTATTTATTTATTTGCTCGAAATATAGAACATAAGTCAAATGAAATTTAATATTAGAATTAAATGAACGTTATATATTATTATATTTTTTGGTTACAAACTTACCCTAAAACTTTGCGAAGTAGATTTGCAAAGCATTGAAATGTATGAGTTTGAAGCTTCTAGATCAGCGTTTGTGTATATACTAGTGTTAGCGTTCGCTATCAATTAGCAAATTGGATTCTTTCCGTAACGTATTATATCTTATTGATTTCACTTAGCATATCTGTGTGTATGGATTTGTTTGGGTTACTGAAGGAAGATTGTTGTAAACTAAACAGTAGGACCTAACTCAACGCGAGTTAGGTTACTTCTTGTCTTGTTTCGTTTGACACTATCCTGGGTCCTATCAAGATTTAATGAATACACTGAGTTTTGGTTTTAATTAAGTTCTGTTTATTCAATCTTTGTGTAATCTTATCAGACGACACGATTGGCCCAGTGGTTGAGCGATCGATTGCAGCGCTACGTGTCGCGGATTTGATTCCCGCGTGGATCAAATACCTATTTGTATGATCTACAGATAGTTGTTTCGGGTTTGGGTGTATGTCCATGTGAATATACCTATGTGTTTGTTAACGCACCCACGATACGGGAATTACTATTAGTGCGGAGTAAAGCTTAAAAAAACCACAAATACAAATTTAATTTAGAATCAAAGTATATTTCTTTGACTGCTTCAATTTAGTTTCAACCGCTCAGTGACGGCATAAACGGGGGGCGATGGGGGCGGTCCGCTCCGGGTGCCAAGCTCCAAGAGGTCCACTCCAGCGCCCGCGGAATAGCCATTATCACACACTTAAACTAAGGAAAAGGACTACCTTGGAGTTTCTGACATTCATCGTAAAATGGGGCTATCCTGAGTCTGTTCCGAGATTTTTCTTAACTATTTTCGTTTCGGTGGTATTCTCGAATTCTCGTATTCTCTTCATGTGAAAGATGCTTTTAAAATGCATTTTGTCCATTGAAAAGGAAAGTTTAAATATTTTGGTAAAATTCAGTCGCATAAGCAAGTTTAGTATGTATTTGTTTTATTCGGGGGGAGGGAAGGGGGCTTAATAGAAAACCGCCCGGGTGGCAACCCTTTTTACACCGCCACTGCAACCGCTACTGCTGAGCTTAATGTCTTGAGTTCAATTCCCGGGTCGAGAAAAGTGTTATTAGGTTTTTCTGTACTAACAACTCGAAGTTTGGAACTTTAGACCAGTAGACAGCAATAGGCTCACTAACATGGCACTCAATAACAGCATCGGCGAAATATGGGTGTAAAAAGTACACTTCTGATTCCTGAATACTGGCGTGATGTTATGTTATGTGTTACGTTATGTATTTCTATATTATATCGTAAACGACAGATGCCGTAAACATAAAAATTTATATACTCATTGGGATGATTCAGAAGTGTGGATAAACACATAAAACAGCAAAACATACCCTTATTATATATTAAACATACCCTTATTTACACTGGCCCAAAACAGGGCCATACTCAGATTCATCCAAACGCCGTATTTTAAATGCCCGCTCTTTTTATCTGGCACCTCCATTGAAAAAGTACTTATTGTATCAAAAAAAATATATGAGTTAAGCTCTTTAAGCGCTGCAAAAATTTTTACACAAATTCCCACAATGTTTGTTTTTAAACGAATACGTGCTTTCAAAGCTGGGAGCATTTATTACGTTTGTTTAAAGCTGATTGGGCTACATTCAAAACATGCATACAACATTGGTCAAAGCAAAACTGACATCGCACAGGTGATGGAATCGTGCGGCGTTTTAAATAAAATGAACAGCTAATAAATCATGTTTAATAATAATAATAATAATAATAAAGATATAAAAATAAAGACGAAGCAGTAGATGATCTAGATACAAAGACACAAAAACTACAAGCATTATCTAAAAGGCTACGAAGATATAAGAAATCTAATCAAAGACATAGAGACAATATAGTATTTAACACAAATCAAAAACTTTTTTATAGAAATTTCAATAAGGAGTCTAGTATTGAAGAACCACCCAATATCGTGCAATTAGAAGCTTTTTGGGAAGACATATGGTCAGCACCAGTGGAACACAATAAGGAAGCAGTGTGGATAAAAACAGAACAAGAAGAACTTAAATCCATAAACCCCATGACAGAAGTCAGTATAGATAAGAAAGACGTAGAACAAGCAATAGGGAAAACACTCAACTGGAAAACACCCGGACCCGATAAAATACACAATTACTGGTTGAAATATTTCACAGCTACACATGAATACATTGCAAATGCTTTTAACACTCTTATCAGGAATCCAAATACTATACCGATGTTTTTCACCCAAGGAAATACATATTTAAAACCCAAAGACACAGACACTGCTAACCCAGCTAAATATCGTCCGATAACATGCCTCCCCACATTATACAAACTTCTCACATCCATCATCTCACAAAAAATCAATACACACCTTACACATAATAATTTAATAGCGGAAGAACAAAAAGGCTGTAGGAAAGGCTCCAGAGGCTGTAAAGAGCAGCTAGTAATAGACACAGAAATACACAATCAGGTTAGACAAACACACAGAAATCTCTATTACGCATACATTGACTACCAGAAAGCATATGATAGCGTACCCCACTCCTGGCTATTGCAGGTTTTAGATCTTTATAAAATAGATGACACACTTATACATTTCCTACAACAAGCTATGCAAAAGTGGACTACAACACTACACATAAACACAGTATCAGAAACTATCAAATCTAAACCTATTAAAATATCGAGGGGCATATTCCAGGGTGACTCTTTAAGTCCACTTTGGTTCTGTATGTCTATAAACCCATTATCTCGGATACTAAACAATACAGGTCAAGGATATGTAATACACAAAGAAAATAACACAAAAATAACACATTTATTATACATGGATGACATTAAGCTTTATGCTGCCAATAGACAACAGTTGGATTCCCTATTAAAAGCTACAGAAGAGTTTAGTACTGATATAAATATGAATTTCGGAACAGATAAATGTAAAATAAATAGTATAATTCGAGGACAGCACCACACTACAGACCCATATATACTAACACAACAAAACTCCCTAATAGATACAATGGACCTAACCGATACATATAAGTATTTAGGATATTGTCAGAGCACTCGCATAGATCATAGTAAGATAAAAGAAGAACTAACAAAGAAATATACAGAAAGACTAAATAGAATACTAAAAACAGAATTATCAGCACGAAACACAACGAAAGCTATTAATGCTTATGCAGTCCCAATACTCACATATTCATTTGGTATCATTAAATGGACAACAACAGATTTAGATAAACTCAACAGAATTACAAGAACAACATGCTATAAACAACATATACATCATATACACTCAGCGACGGAAAGATTTAATCTTAAGCGAAAATTTGGTGGTAGAGGTTGGATAGATATAAAGAATTTACACAGTAAACAGTTACACAACTTACGAACATATATGCTCAATAAAGTAAGAGACAGTCCCATTCACGCAGCCCTTACGAATATTTCATCATCAGGAACCTCACTTAAATTAAACAATAGTAGCTTTAACCCATTAGAAAACTATTCATCAGATGAAAATAAGATTGCTAATTGGAAACAAAAATCACTACATGGTAAATACCCCAACCTGATTCAACAGGAACATATAGATAAGGAAGCATCTACTGCATGGCTTTGTAAAGGCAATATATATAAAGAAACAGAGGGATTTATGGTGGCTATCCAAGATCAGATAATTAAAACTAAAAATTACCAAAAGTATATAATGAAGGATACGAATGTAGTCTCAGACAGATGTAGATTATGTAACACTCAACAAGAAACAATAGATCATATTATAGGAGGCTGTCCATTTTTAGCAAATAAACAATATACAGATAGACATAATAACGTAGCAAAACAAATACATTTACAGCTAGCTAAAAAATATAAATTAATAGATAAATTAGAACCATACTACAAATATAAACCAAAAACTGTACTAAATAACGAAATAGCAAAATTATATTGGGATAAGGATATAGTTACTGATAAGACGACACAGAACAATAGACCAGATATAACACTCATATTAAAACAACAAAAAATAACATATCTAATAGATATATCAGTACCAAATTCAGAAAATTTAAGGAAAAAATATACTGAAAAAATACAAAAATATATACCATTGGCGGATGAAATACGCCAAATGTGGCAACAAAACACAGTTAAAATAGTACCAGTAATAATTTCATCTACAGGACTCATACCAAAATCACTTCACACATCGATAAAAGAATTAGACATACATAAAACAATATACATACCACTTCAAAAATCTGTAATCATAGACACATGCTCCATAGTCCGGCGATTCCTGACATCCACTACACAAACACCCGCCACTTTAGGAAACGAACCATCCCACTTGGTATAAACCCGTGATTGGTTCGTCAATACGACCAGCTTTTAAGCTGAGATTCCAAAAGGATATGTAAACATAATAATAATAATAATCTTTATTATCATAAAACATTGTCACATAAAAATATAAAATAAATCATAAAAATAAATCATGTTTAATCATGATTATGTGTAAACAATTGGCTCTTAAATTAAACAGAGGTAGTGGTAGCGTAGTCATGCGTGTTGTTATTAACGACCTGAAATATACATATAGCCCAATACAGGTAATATCGATGACCTAGTGAGAAATATAATAAATATTCTTAATCATGCAGCGCATTTCTACCTCACTATAGAAATGAGCTGCACAGCAACAGCCCTCTGGTTGTCCTTTAAGATTACGTACACTAGGATTTCTCCTGTATCGTGGGTACAGTTTACAAACATAAATGTCACATGCACACACAACCAGACCAGAAACAACTATATGTAGAACATACAAATATTTGTTCCGTCCGGGGATCAACCCGCGACAATTGGCCCAGAAAGCTAATCGCTTAGCTACTGCGCCAATCGTGTCGTTTGGCGCAGTGGCTAAGTTTTTAGAATGAGAAGAGTTAGGCTAACCTGCAGCCTAATAACGTAAAAATAGCGGCAGCAACGCGACATTCACACGACGGTAGCCTCACTGTTTGGTAATAGGTACATACATATGTGTTACACAAAAATGACGTTTGACAGAAGAAAGGTATCGCACGATGTACGCCTGTCACAAACTGATTGCTACATCGGTAATTAGGCTGCTGGTACGGGTTGGCGGACTACACTCACCATCGAGAAGCTTATGGGGTCTCAGACCCTCCTGCACAGAAGGCAAGTGTTTAACCAAAGACCAAAATTAGGACCATTACCAAACGCGTAAACGCGTCCTTGCGTTATCAACGAAGCTCCTACGCTACCTAAGTAATTAATTTTACTTTATACTCACATCGTCAAGCCCTCAAATGAAGGTAAAGTGTATCAAGTATACGCCCGGCACAACGTGTGCCTAAAATACAGACTCACGCTAAATTATACAATCATTATATAAACTAATGAAGGACGCTCTCGTTTACCCGTGATACAACAGGTAAAATAATTAAATAGGTGTGAATATGCTTTTTGTTTGATCTAAGGACATACCTGGAGGCTGAAATATATTCTTAACGTTGTTTCTTAAAACATTCAAAGGAATAATAAACTTCTTTAAAAATATGTTCTGTGTTCAAATTTTCTTCTTAGACTGGAGAGCATGTGTATTAATTAATTATTATTATTAGATTTTGAGCTTTATTCATTTGAGTTCTAGCCATTCTAAGATTATGTATGATATTTCATTTTTATTTGAATCAATGCCGCTTTTTGGTAGTTAACTCACTCAAACGATTTCAATGCTTTGAACTTTGAATGCAACGAACAATTTATCTTATACATTTTCTAGATTTCTGAAACATCTGTTATTTATATTTGGAATTAAAAAATATTAAATACTATAAGGGATTCAGAGAGAATGTGGAATTTAAATTAATTAAGTTCCATTAATTCTGCAGGTATTGCATCGTACAATTATTTTGTTAATTATTTTTTACAATGTACACTTATGTGGTTTTTATTAAATCCCGGCGTAAGAGACACCTGTACGCCGGAACAACTAATGGATCCTACAGATACTGCAGTCCGTAAGAAGAAGTTATATAGTACTCGTAGTTCAGTAAATTATACTCAGCTGTGGGTGAAGTATTATACTTTGAAATTAATTATGTGTCAGAACCAGCCTGAATACATTTATTCTTACTACTAGACAGCATACTATTATACAAACTTTCAGGGTGACCTAAACATAATTAGAGAAGATTGCATGACAACAAAAAAACGAATATGCCTATCTGATATTAGTTTTTAGTTACTCAGCAAGTTTTGTTGTGTGTGTTCTTTTTTTTGTGAATAAAGATTGTATAACGGTAACGAAAACGTTTTCAACGAAAGAGTTACGTTCCCCAAATGCCGAAAACTTTGCCGTAATTGTTCTCATAACTTTTTAGTAGAGAAACGTTTATAACGTTTCGTGGAACAAAACGTTAAACTCCGTTTTTCATTATAATCAATCTATTAACATTAACGCAACCGATCACATACTTGAAGAAATCGATTGATTACATTTATAAAGCGCATGCGCATACTGCACTGCCCGTTATATTACGCCCTTAATCTTCGTTCCTAAATAACCTTTTTGTTATCCAGTCTACGTACATTACATTACAGACAAATGTTCAGCTACCAACGAATTGCAGGAAGTTTCTGCACAAGTCCCTCTTCGTTTGTAACTTTCTTTTTCGAAATCTTGAAACTTAATCTTGCTTCAAGACTATTATTCTATTTACTCGGGATACTACTAAGCAAAGACTATATAAAGTTCTTGACTTGTCGACTAAACGAGACAGGATTTTTATATTATCTTTCTTCAGTGAATGTTGTGAGAAACTACATGTGAGTCAGTTGGCAATTTCATAAAACCAGATTATATTAAGTACATTTGTTGTATAGAAATTACACTAGGTTGACAGAGATGCAGCAACCTAAAAATTGAAACGCTTTTTGGTCTAAAAAATAGGTATTTATAATTATTATAACTAGTTTTTAACATTTTATTGTGATAGCCAAATCAATATGTCGACGATGTGTAGCGAAAGCGTTGAAGTACTACGATGCTATGACAGCGTAGGCGTCGCGTCGTAGCGGTGACATGATATACAATCGTAGCCATTGCGTAGCAGCATGTTAGGTTACGTGGTCACTCTCAGACGTTTCTACTTGAACCAAATCAACTTCAAACAATTTCACTGTACTTATGCTTTTTCCGATTTTGATCTGCCCTTTTCCTTTTGCGCAATTTACAACGCAATAGTTCGTGACCTTTCATTATTCACTTCCACTTAGCAACTTTTCCATTCACTTGAGCATCTTGACTCAAGGGAACCATATTTATCGGACATGGTTACTTTTGCTTCAAAGACTTGTTGGATGTATTCTTACAGTCCATTGCAATGGCAGATTCGTATTATAATGTACTCTTTTTAGTGAAAACCGTATCTGTAAATGTAGAAACCATAGGTACAAGATCAAATATATCGACGAAGGTCTGAAAGGAATGTAGCCATTTTCGCAGGCATAAAGTAACATTTAGTTAGACTTATCTTTCGTTTGCCCATAAATTTGTACGTGTGGTAACGGTGGTAGTGAGTGGTACCGTCACTTATCTTACTCGTGTCGGTCGTCTTGGCGTGGCGTTTAGTATCGGGAGCATCGTAAATCCAAGTGTTAGTGTTCTATTTATGGCAGAAAAAATTTAGTACTATTTGTCGTTAAAATTTTCCATCACTTCTTTGTAGGTATTGGGAAGACAGGTATTGTTATTAAAAGGCGACGTTGTGTGTATATTTATAACCAATACAGGGAAAGATATACAGTTGCTTTTGATGCTTATTTCATGTTGGCTAACATAATTGCCGCATTGGTTTCGTAATCATAAGAACGACTGCACAGCGTTTGGAACTGTGCGTGGTAGATGGCGATCGGCTTGGCTTCCTATTATATGGGACTTAATAATAGTGAATTGTGTACAGTGCTGCACCTTTTATTAACCCTTGAAGGAATAATATAGAATACTATGTTATAAACTTATGTAGAGAAGGATTTTCGAGATATGATAGGATAATATTTCGGTGCAAAATGTTTGAAACTCTAGTGGTCGGGGAACTATTCATTAAACTGTAGTCGGGGCATACTCACAGAACTTAGAAAGAAAGATGCACTAATTTTGATTTCTACCTAATTGACTATACGTATTCTGAAAATTCGAAGAATTAATTCTTCATTTAATATGAATATATTTTATTCCTCCTGTAGCTTCCGAGCGGTTCACATTTCAGTTTCATCTAAAGGTACCACACTCATTGGTATTCTCGTTACTTAGACCATGAAGGCTTATCCACATCCAAAAGGTAGTGCACGGATCGACGTCGCCGAGTTCATCCAGAAATAAAACTTATTTATATGCCCTTAGATCATAGTATTAGTGAGCACGTCGACGGTGGAAGGATGATGCTCAGACGCCAAATAAGTTTTATTGCACTCGTTGAACTCGTAAAGTGAATAGAACCTAACACGGTCTCGGATAATCTGGTAAAATCCGTCAATCAGTAGGTAACTTCGTGAACAATCATTTCTTGTGAACAGTATATTCAGTAAATCAAGAGCGAATTTTCAAGTCACCGTAAAGTATCGAATTAATTAATAGATATTTAAATCTGTATTTTGTTTCAGTGTTAACAGCTATCGGTTTGGGCTATATTTACAATGATGGGGATTCCTTTATAGTATTAAAGTGAAGTTGCGCAGTTGATATTGCATTCTGTGTCCTAGAAATGCACTTTGTGAAGTTTTTGCAATTCTGACGATGGGGATTCTAGATTCGCAAAATTCATTGTTTTAATGTTGTCGCAAATGGTGATTTTAATGAACATCATAATTGTAATAATAATTTGAAGTCAATTTTTATACCAGAAATACAACGGTTGAATCGCGGAGATAAATTATATCTAGAGGTACTTTAACAGGTGTTTTATGTATGATTCTGAATTTTGGATCGGTGACGTTTAAGATAAAAGATGAAAATAATTGAAGATGGTTGCCGCTAGTAATAAATAACACAGACTTACATTTACAGAGTATGAAATTGAACTATTGAAATGCAATTTGCCCATTACATTTCTAATGGCTGTTTTCAAATTTCGAGATAGATATGACAAAGCGATTATGGTATAACGGTTCCCATTATATATTACCGTGACATAAAGCTGTTTCATATACTTAAAAAAAAAAATGGTGGTGTTTCCAAGCACAGATCTACACATACACAAACACCACTTAAATAAATAATATTTTGGGTGAACATCCTATCTAGGAATGATTGCAAAATACATAGAGGCTTACGTTTGGCTCGAATTTAACGAATGAAAGGCTATCTGGCGAAAGCTTTTGAATTTCATTTATTAACCCGATGCTTTGAGCTAATAGTACTGGATTTAGACCGTTTAATTGCCGAATATTGCGGATATTTTTAGAGGTCGGATTTGAGAATGAAAAACGCCGCGACTGATTAAATCCGAAGCCGACCACAATGCTTTTGGAAATCAAATGTTTTATTATTTAAGGTAAAACATGCATGTGTTTTTGCTTCAAAGTTTTAACCAATTTTTGTATTCGTATTGTAAAATAAAAATAATAGTTTTTAAAAGAAACTGATTTGCTATAGTGTGTATTTGTACTCTATTAGACAGAGACAGAGTGAATCTCATTTAACGAATTCATCGAATTAAATGCGACATTTCACAAACATATCGCAGTTAATTTGTTGGTCTCGGCAGATGTCGATTAGTACCAAAAAATTTTAACCACTTACTGCTGTGGTAATAAGCACACTTTCTTGTAAATATATTATAACACTTAAGTGGTTATTTTAAAAAAAAAAAAACAAGGTTATATGAAAAATATACGTGAGTGATTTTATAAAGCTTCTCAACATGAAAGAGGGGTAAAAATATTTTTGTCTAGAATACTAAGAGGTACCTTAGTTAAATTTAATTGTAATCCAAATAATAGTCTGATAAACTTATAAGTATAATTGAAGCCATCCCGAGGGACTACTTAACAAACTGTTAAGTATAATGGAGACCAATTAATGCGGTTAAAGTAATTTAAAATTATTCTCATTTCATAAAAGAGAGAGTTAGGTTAAGAAAAAAATGTATTTACTTTGAATCAAATTACATCAACCATAAAAAAACTTACATAATTTAACACAATGAGCGGCAAGCTTTTGTTGGACATTATAATATGGGAGGAATTTGAATTTGGAGCAACAATAAAAAAAAACAATCAAAGATTTCATGAAAGAAGGGTTTCAATACAATAATTCTAGTAATGCAGTGAATAACGAAATTTTGCGAAGAACGTGAAATTATTTAACCAATATCAAAGTTGTGTTATATTTTCACTGCGTTAATAGAAGCGATATAATATATTTAAACTAACTTAAGAGTATGTCATTTATTGCTCATATTGCTATGATTTTAAACGAGTTTTTTTATCATTATCTATGATGAGAAGTAATAATCCATTTAAAAATTCTATAGTCCAAGTTTCAAGAAAAAAAAAACATGAGTGTTCGTGTACTCTTGAGTACACGAACACTCTTGTTTACAGTGGGTACAGTTTACAAACATACATGTCACATGCACAGACAACCAGACCCGAAACAACTATCTGTAAATCATACAAATATTTGTTCCGTGCGGGGATCGAACCCGCGATACGTAGCGCATAACAGAATATAATGCAGGAACACCTGCGCCTGTTTTTTGGTAGTCGTAGCGTAATTATTTGGTGCTAGCTATCAATACACAATATATGGAAACAAAGCGTGAGTAAAAAATATTGCGCATGGCTTAGATACAATAGAAGAAAAGTATCATAAACAAATGGCGAGAATCTTTACCACCCTTTAACCTCTCGGCTCGAACGGATCCTGACACATGACATACCCGCTGATTCGACGAACTGTCGCAAAGTACGTCATAAATTCTAAGAACTAATGAATTTTGTACGCAATTTTTATTCCACTATTAAACATGAAAAATATGTTACCTCATCGATTTAAAGACCAATGTCTACAGTAAATTTATTCATTTTAGTGTTAGTATAGGTAAAACTGCATCATTAGGCTGCGATATGCCTATAAAATGTTATTTTTTACACCTATTACAATATCACGGGTCTAAGGTTAGCTCAAAAAAAATACCTAAGCAAGCTACTTATGGGCTGAAACACTATAAATTGGAATAATTGCACAAACTATCTTTTTATTTAACGATTCATTTATACCATTATTCATACATAAACACATAAAAAACAAGATTGAAATTAACTGAAATTTGAACAAAAAACTAAGTCTCAAATAGTGCTGCCAATTCAGCTAAAATCGTTATAACAATACAAATCTTGCATTCATCCTAATCGATTCACTTATAGCTTGGCAGAAAAGAGGTTATACTCTTTTTTTTATTCTATAAATTCTAGTGTATTTTTTTTGCAATTAAAAGTCGGTGTTTCTGTCTAATCATCTGAATATTTTTATTACAATATTTATATTTATCCTCTTCAATCTTTCCTTCACTTATAATTAATTGTAAAACAATATTTCCCAAGAAAGAATTATATTTTATTAAATATACAGAGAGCAGCAAAAGTTTATATATTTGTTCAATTAAAGGAAATTGCTTTCAAACTAAGTTCATGTATCATGTATGTATAACGGACGGCTTTCCCAAAACAGTCAGAATTAAAAGATGGATACTAGCTAAGCTAAACCTGCTTATGGTTGGCAATCAAATCAAAGACGACGACCATAACTTTTTTTGTGTAGTTTACCAATTTCTTTTGTATTAAGATAGCGGCCATGTTACGGATTTTTTTTCGTTCGTATCCATAAAAATCTATGAAAATGCACTTCCGCCATCTTGTATCATCCGTTTCAGTGTCAGAACCCCAGGAAACCAAAAAACTACACCCATGAAAAATTTCATTAAATTCAATAATATATCATTAAATTAAAAAAATTGCCGCCATCTTGGGTTAATACCGGCTTAAATCACGGAATAAAACCGATATACAAAATAACATAAAAATATAGATACATAATGATATTAATATAATTTGGTTGAAGTAAAATCGACGGCTGAGCTAGGACAAGGGGTTGCTGTCCACTAGACAGCAACCCCTTGTCCTAGCTCAGCCGTGGAGCGAGCAACATGACGCGTCGGCGCGGCCGTCGTGTTGTTATAGCCTCGTTAGTGCTCAATGCACATTCAGGACGAGCTTTTTTGACGAACATATATCATAACCTTTTCCTATAGCAGCGGCACGGCACCGGAGCTAGCCGCACCGTGTTGCCCAGACAGGACAAGGCCTTATTACAAATTAAACACTTGTACCATAACTAACCGAGTTAAATTTAATAGTTATAAATTGAAAAATTCGGAAGAAAAATGCTCAGACGGCGAAATAATTTTCTCGTGCCTAAAAACATGTACAGTCAGCATCAAAATATGTATACACGTAGCGAAATTCAAACGCTTATTCTTAGACAATTAATGTTAAAATCATAGAATGGCCATGTATTTTTATGTATATACAAATACTGTGTAAAATTCGTCAAGATTCAATCACTATTTGCTCTAAAAATCGTTTTTGAATTTCATAAAGTGTAAATATATTATTGATGCTGACTGTACCTACTGGAATATTACTTTAATATTTTACATATAATATTTTAAACATTAATTATTTTTTTTGTATCGATTTCAAGAATTTTTCATTTTGATTAATCGATTACGATTCAAATTCGAAAATAAATCGGTTAAAATAATCGTTTCGAACATCTCTTCAAATCTCTTGCAGACAAAATCTAATATGGCGGCAAATCCTTATAAACCGAATTGAGTAGTGATAACAAAGAATTTGTAATATTTACCTTAGAAGTGATATTGACGTTGATATATGGATATTTACGTGAACTTTATAGATTTTATAACTAGTTTGTGATATATTATTATCTAAGTTAACAGTAAAATGTGTGATACTAGTAAAAATAAAAACTAACAAACGCATGATCGCGGGAAATGTTTACTTCAGTAATCAAAAACTTTGTTATCACTACTTTATTTATCAAATTTATGGATGATATGAACAACCTAATGAATAAGACGTTATTATCACGCCCAGTTTGTGGAGTTTGGTGATTCAAAATCCATCTTTTTGATGTTTTTTAGCACCGCAGCCGTGGCACTCACAATGGCCGTCATCACATATGCGCACTCATATATTTTATAGGTAAACTATGTAATTTGGGCATAAAATGGTTAAGATTTGCTAACTTAAACACATGAACTGTTTATTAAAGTCTTTTGTTTCACATGCAATATCGTGATTCGATCATTTAATATACAATAATTTTGCAAAAATATTTGACGTGATGATTGACATAAGTTGAAGTGTTAGTCCGGCCCATTTTAGGGCTTATCCTGAGCCAGCGGTGACATGAGTGTCAGGCCCATTTTAGCCACCATTACGGATTATAAGGTTAAAGCCATGTCTTTATTTCAATGGGGATCTGGTACCTGACCTGATACCAAAGTTTTACCGTCGTCTAGCTGATACATAAAAATAAAATATAAACTTGACAACGTAAGGGAGCGTCTGAAAAGATACTTACAAAAAATTCGAAGCCACTCAACCGATTGATTGGTTTCAACAACCTGTAATAAGGAATTTGAGTTTTATATTCGTAACTATTCTATAGTTGTTTTTATTAACATGGTAAACTTTTACTTTTTAAAAGAACTTTTTGTGTTTCGTTTATTTTTTGTAACAAGAAAGTATACGTTAAAAGAAGAATAATTTCAATCATTCTTGTTCATTTCCATTTTTAATATAGCTTTTCATACAACGCAATACTACGAACAGGTATTATTTTCAAGAAGTGGAAGTTTTCGATAATTATTCAAAAGAGTTCACACACAAAGAGCTCAATACTTTACTAATTGATTCAAATTGAATATTGACGTCAAAGGATGGTTTGATCCCAATCGTAATCTGACTCGAATCGTAATTGATTGTTTTGTTCAGTGTAATGTGGCTTCGAAAGATAGAACTTTTAATGCTGTCGAGTGGTTCTGGATTCATTCAGTGGGTACGTCTTAAAACTGCGGTGCGGACACCGGAGGACGGGCAGCAGCGTCCTCTCACTAATCGGTAACCACTGCGATCCCCAAGCCGCCTGCCAAGCGTGGGGATTATGGCAAACCCCCCTTGAGGGAGGCCTTCGTTCAGCAGTGGACGTTTTCTGGCTGGTTATGTGATGATGTGACAGTGGGTGTCGGAAAAGGGGATTATATTAAGAGACTGGACAGCAACTGCCTACTTGTGTGCTAAGAATATTTTACGGTGATCTCCATTCCATTTGTGATGATTCATGTCCCTTATATATAGTGTATACGTGATCGTCTACGAAAAGATTATGAGATCATTTTAGTTTATCGATGTTGTGTGAATTTTGCTCTCAGTTTTCACATACCCATTTTAATGGAAATTAATAACTTTGGAACGACGCGACGAGACTTTTTCTTTGCTAATCTTTCCTCACACTTATTTCAACTCATCAAAGCGTAAATTGTGCCCTTTTGAAGTCGGCGGTTTCGTATTATTCAAGAATTTTGGTTCGAGAAAATGATGAAGTACCTACCTAAATTTATAGATCAAGCCAAAAAGTTAGTTGTACAGTGGATGCCTTACATTACCTGACCCTCCTAGACATTATATCATAAATTATAGGGGGTCAGATAATGTGGGGCACCGACTGTACGTTAGTTTAAACATAAATACTGTCATTTTCTTTTGTTTCAGGATATCAGGAAGTAATTCAATAAAGCATGCGAGCCTTTAAAGATGCTCTACGACAACGAAAATGCCGGAGATAACTTTATGTGCACCAACTGTCACAACATCTCCAAATATAATGTGTCGCATTATAACTATACTTATCCGGATGAACTCATATGCATATTTTATAACGACGAAGACATTACATCGAGTCTTTTCAAAATATTTGTATACGTTATGTATATAGCAGTGTTCTTGGCCGCTTTGTTAGGAAACGGCTTAGTATGTTCTGTGGTGCACACAACACCGCGTATGAAGACTGTGACCAACTACTTTATAGTGAACTTAGCCGTAGGTGACATTTTGATGACAGTGTTCTGTGTGCCGTTCTCATTTGTGTCAATGTTATTGCTGCGGTACTGGCCTTTTGGCTCGTTTATGTGCAAGGCTGTGAACTTTTCGCAAGCAGTGTCGGTGCTTGTTAGCGCCTACACCCTGCTCGCGATATCCGTAGATCGGTACATAATTATCATGCACCCCCTGAAGCCTCGGCTGGGCAAGACGGCTGCTAAGCTAGTTGTATTCGCTGTTTGGAGTGGAGCGTTCATTACAGCGGCGCCCATACCGATCGTGTCTACACTACAGAGACCTTCGCTCTGGCACCAGGCATGTGAAGTGTAAGTTAAATTTATAAGCTTGGCCAAACTAACACATATAAAATAAAGTTTTATATGAATTGCACAGTCACAAAGTGTTCGCTTAAGCACTTGATTAGCGTTTTAATTAATTACTTTGTCTTTAGTATCAAATTATTATATTTGTTGAAAATACATACATGGTTGCATCACATTGCTAATTATTACAGTACCTAAACTGAAGAACAAAACAAATGGAAAAGCTAAAAGCTTTGTAAACTCCTCTGTGCATTAAAAAAGGTAACTCTTGAAACTAATCCTGTTTTCCAACAAAGATGTACACGGGCTCTTTGTATAATGAAGATGAAAATGTATGTAGTACATAGGTCATTTTTTACAAAAGATGTTTTTTTTTTTAAGAATTTGATAGTAACAAATTTATGTTGTATAGAGATATTTGTGGCGAACAATGGTCCAGTCCAGAGCAGAGCAGTCGGTACACGTACGGGTTGCTGGTACTGCAGTTCGTGCTACCACTTAGTGCGCTCGTGTGCACATACGCACGGATTGCACACACTGTGTGGGGCGGCCGTCCGCCTGGAGAGGCGCAGGATGCCAGAGATACGCGCATACAACACTCCAAGCGAAAGGTAAAGGCTCTTGCAGACAGCCGATTGTAAAATCAACTGTTTAGTTGAATTAGTCTTTAGCGCTATCTTTTTCAACAGGATTTTTTAATGGGTGAGGCGCGCCCACTTACGATTTTTACGTAGCAGGTATGATCAGTGCAATAAAAAAACGCACTGGTGGAGTTTAGGCGATTGGTACAGTCAACAGTTAGCTAACTGTTTAGTTTCTGTTAAAACTACACCGTTTAATAATCACCAATCAATTAGTATTATTATTATTCTTGATTGTGCACAAGAAATATACGTACATTTTTTATTTTTTGGAATGTTTATGCATAAAAATGAGCATAACTCAGACATGAATTCTCTTAAAGCAAACCTTGGAGCCATAGAGAGATTTGATATTGAAGGACAGTTAAGTTTACATTAGAATTAGATAATAAAAAAACAAAACTAGAAATTACTACAGAATTTAAGTAAACAATAAATATTTTTACCCGGACCCGGGTACGTCCTAAAACTGCAGCCAGACACCGGAGGACGGGCAGCAGCGTCCTCTCACTAATCGATGAGCCACTGAGATCCCCAAGCCGCCTGCCAAGCGTGGGGATTATGGCAAACCCCTCCCTTAGGGGAGGCCTTCGTTCAGCAGTGGACGTCTTCTGGCTGATGATGATGATGAAATATATTTAACAGAATAATTCTGTCGCTCTATGTTAATCTATTTTGCTGCTGACCGTATCTATCCGTCCCTGTTTATCTACTTTACGTAGGAGTCGGGCACGATCGTCGTCTATTGAAAATTGAGTTGGTGTCGTGTACGCATTTTTATATATATTGCAAAGCTTTTATTACGACTTAACTGTTCTGTCGGTGATCAGTCGGCTCTCTGCTGTGAAAGACATAAAAGAAAATAAACCGCCTAAATTTGTTTTTCTCGGTGCTGATGGTCAACAATCTCTTTATCAAATGTAATTGATGATCATAGCAAAGTTTTACCGAAGCCTGTTTCGCTGAGAAGATTTACTGGATGTTGTTGATGATGGAGACTATCCATATATGTATCTATAATAAGCGTATCATAATCTATTAGACATAGACTTCACAGAAAACTGATATAATATTAAATACCATTTTCATTTTTTCCTTCGTTTTTTTTAAACTTTGCCCCGCACTAGGATTTCTCCTGTATCGTGGGTACAGTTTAGTTTTATATGTATATGTCACATGCACACACAAACAGACCCGAAATAAACATCTGTAGATTATACAACTATTTGCTCCGTGCGGGGATCGAACCCGCGACACGTAGCGCAGAAAGCTAGTCGCTTAGCCACTGAGCCAACCGCGTTGTCGACTTCGAGAAACTATTCCAGTGCTCTTGCACTAGTTTTTGTCGACACCAAAAAAGCATGGCGTTTTCGAGAACAATGCGTACAATTACTCAAAAAACGTTGTAAAAAAAGTACAGTCTTGTTGTACGGAGCCGAGTTTTGAATAAAAATGTTTGGTAGAATAATACAAGTGTGTTGTAAGGCGGGCCTTGAGTTTTCGTAGTACGTGTCGATATTATAAGGGGTGAGCACGTCGTCGTCAGTCGTAAAAGAGAAATCAATTTATCATTACAAACAGACAGTTATTGAAACATCTGGATTTATCGAAAAACGTTCACGTCCGCTTTCCATGTTATATTTGGTAAATATTATTATAATAAAATCTCTAATATTCATTTTAAGGGGGAAGCCAAGCGGTTTATCCTACGAATTCTAGGTAATTTGAACTTGATATAATTTAGGTAATTGCAATGTAATCATAAATAAAGCAATACTGTATGTGATGTTTTGAGTAATGCTAATTTAGTTTCCAGAATTTGATGTTACTTTTATTTAATTGTATCGTTGGATTTTTTTAAATTTTTTTATTGTCTTGTCTGCAGATGATCAAAATGATGGTGACTGTTGTGACCGTGTTCACAATCAGTTGGTTGCCACTCAACATTTTTATTGTAAGTATTTTTTTCTTGATAACAAACCGAGAGGTGTATGCTTATACTTCAATGTACTTTTTTTAAATGTTTAAATGACGAGACTGCCTGGCAATGTCTTACATATATTTGTTTACTTACATAAGGTACTGTGGACGGCCCATGAAGACGATGTAGAATGGAGTATGTGGCCTGGCATGCCATACGTGTGGTTTGCGTGCCATTGGCTGGCGATGTCGCACTCCTGCTACAACCCAATGATCTACTGCTACATGAATGTACGATACAGGAGGGGCTTTAGAGAGGTAATGATACTATTGTCTCATAAATGTTTTGCATTCAAAAGAAGATGCCTGTTCCGTATATACATAGCTATAGTAAACTTTTACGAAATGGACCTATTTTTTTGTAGATTTTATTTACATTTACGTACATACATAAAAAGTTTTATGCAAGGTGCAGCTTCTTTGTCAAGACAACTGTTAATCGTTTGCCCTTTGAAAAAATAAGGTCACCCTAGCACATTCATTTGTAATTCAGATGTGTTCAGCTTACGAAATGGAACTCGCAATTTTTGTCCAATTGTGTACTACATAAACATATACCGCTTGGTACAAGGTTGTATCCTATAGTTAAATAACAATTTAATAGGTCACGGTGTCATTGGAATTTGATCCCCGAGTCTGGAAGTATTATTGGATTTTTCTGTTAGAAAATTCTCAGTATCAGCCCGGGGTTTGAAATTGTGCCCGGTGGATGCCAATAAGCTTGTCCTTATTGCAAGAAATTTGAGAACAGCATCAACGCAATGTATATTATAGAGGCACGCAGGCTGCGCACGCACAGTTATGACACTGTTCAAATGTCTTTCTCAAGATGCGCCACACGTGCCAATAATTTAACATACATACACTTCTCGAAAAGCACATTCGGTGACTGGTCCCGAATACCTATGACACTCGTTACGTGTGTCAATAGCCTGAAAAGTCTGACAACCGATCCTTAGAGCATCAGTGCCATTCTGTAATTGGGTTGCAGAGGTTGACCGCTGCCATCCGACCGATGCCATCTGAATGGCAATCACTCTGTATAAAATATTTACATACAACTGCTTCTGTTAAGACTGGTAGTTGAACCCAACTCAGTTTGAGAAATGCTTGGCAGATGATGATGACATAAACGTCTCGAATTTCAAAAGAGAATATTAGTATAAATAATGATTTAAATCGTAAATTACATTACAGATATGTGGTCAAATCAATATGTAAGGTTATTTGCAAAATTGCTTTAGATATAGTTTAATACAAAATCACTTGTATATTGTGACATGTGAATGTGACGTTACTTTCAGGGAATACAAACGCTGCTTCGGATGCATATTACATAGATAAGATGAATCTAGTTCTTTGTAGAAATATAGTATTTGTTTCAAACACTGCTATTTGGTAGACTGAATGTCAGATATTAATATGTGTCGTGATATTTAACTTTGCTAGTTCATAACATCTGTGTTTGCTGAATTCTCAAAAGGTCCTCGCAAGATGCCTATGTTTGAAGAAAAAGGAGTCCGGCAGGCCGTTTCAACGTTCAAGTATTTGCGAAGGCATACCACTGTCGGGTAAGAAAACTTATGGCTACACATTTTACGTTGTAGTGGGTTGTTTTTTTTTTTTTGGCAAACATGCATAGGTTTTCCACACTTTTGTAACCAGGCTTGTACAAGAGTACACAAAAAATAAGATGCGTCATCAGTCCTCGTTCTCACAGACACATAAAGACGACTGTCGAGAACATCTGAAAACTGAAATAAATTTATAATTAACTTTATGCAATTCGTTTAAGGTGTAAAAATAGGTTGCCGTGCCTTTGTTTTCTATTTCGCTCACACGTTCGTGGCAATAGCGCTTGTGTTGTGGCAGAACTTTTGACGCGTAGTGATGGTACTTTCTGATTGTTTCACCAATCCCGTGTATTTATATTATGTTGACTGCACAGACACATGAGCCGTATTCAATCTTTACCATTGTAAGTTGGATCCTTATTTACTTAATTGGCACAACACAATTATGTATAGCTTTTATTATGATATCAAAAACAAGAATGGAACAGATGTCTGATGGTCTGTCCTCTATTTTGTTTAATACACCAATTTGCTCTTAACTTTCTCCAAAGTAGTTTGCAACAAGATCTGGGGGTTTTAAGTGGATTAGTGGGCAACTTTCGAGTTTGTTAAACATTTGTTTTCGTAGAAAATAGTAAATGCGCTCTACTTTATATACAGTTTTAATATTGTTCTGCTTGCCACAGGCGAGTGTAGTAAAAGTTAGTGTTCCTTGCAAGGGTAGATAACGGAATAATGGATTCATATCTTGATTTTGCCATTAGTGTCTATTCTTTGTATTTGGTTTGTAAAAAAAAAACGCAATTTTTTTTCTGTGCACGTACAACAACATACTGTTACCACGAACACTTTTAATTTTAAATCTTTATTTGCTGATAGGTCATCAGCTAATACTGAAGAAATAATTCTATGAATTATTGTTTGGTATTTGCAAAACAGCTACGTTACATTACTCTAAGACCACATTCAGTGCCACAAAGCCGTGGCTCTATTGCTACGCGTCTGTAGCGCATGTGCTACGCCATCGTAGTGCATGTGCTACACTGTCGTAGCGCATGTGCTGCGCAGGCGTGACACTGGTGCCTTTGTGCTACGGTTATTTTGTAGTCATGTTACAAAGATTAGAGGAAATCATCGTAATCATTCAATTATACTAGTTTACTGTTGTATATACGTCATGTAGGTCGACCAACAGTTCATCCAGCGATCTATAATATATAATAATACACGAAAAAGATCGTTCTGGAAATATTTTATCCGTATAATAAAGTCCTTGTAGTAGATTTTACGTGGCCATGTTCAAAATGGGACAAGAGGTTTCAACCTCGGATTGTACTACATAAGTATCGGAGAAATATTCGGAAAATATTTTTACAAAGCTTCGTTTCTGTTGACATAAACATTTCATTTATTTTGTGGGAATTAAATATAGTTATTATTCAATATATAAAAATTAATTTTATATATTCATCAACATTCAAATCGTATTTTAAATATTATGCTATAATGATTACGGTATAATATAAAAAAAAAATGGAATTAAAATAGGATGTCATTAACGACGGTAAAACCAACTTTAACTATCTGTTCGTCTAAGTCGGAATGAATACTGCTTTAATTGTGATTCTTTAAGAAATTATACATAACCAATTAGCTTTGCTTGCGATTCTGTTCACGTAGAAAACTTTTTTCTACAATCTTTACCCCTAAGGGGTTGCATTTAATTTTAAGGGCTTCATAATTACTGAGACTTCGTGATTAGTTAGTGAATGTCGTTTTTGTATATAACTAAGTGTTACATTATTTACAATACTGGTTATAGCAAACAAATTGGTATATTATACAAACAAAAACATAAGTTCATTTTAATATCCCAGGCTCACAGGAATGTTAGAAAAAATGCAACTGTTATATGTTTTTTCTCCAGTCAAATAGGCTTAATAAATATGGGTTGGCAATATCCAATAAATTCTTGGATAAAACAACATACTCACACAGTTATTCTTTAAGTATGTAGTGTAGGTACTTAATGGCTTGGGGCGTCCCAAAATACCACTTTAATTAAAATACCATCGCTGTTATGGTAACAAATACAAAAGTATAGAAATATGTAAATAATAGAATATGATATATGATGTTCATTTCCCCCTGCTTTCCCGCAAAAGTTCTTAAAATTCAGACCGTGTACCTTTATAATTTGATAAACGTTTAGTTTCTATTGATGTTGGGTTTTAATGATACATATATATTTGGCCCAGTGTTTGCATCGCATAAAAATATTCTTTTAAATCTAATAATTTTGTTGCGATGTTACTTAAAAATCAACTTAATTGTGCTAACGAACTACTTTGATGTAAATGGCGTGTATATAAAAACGAAATATGCGAACTGAAGCACACATACCGGCCATAGCCATTGATTAAAAAACAACCAAGATTGTTTTTAATTTTAATTTTTATTTATGTACTGAATTTTTATTATCAATTTAAATACAGAAATGAATTTCAATACAATAAATGTAGACTTATTAAATATTATATCAAAGCTAAAAATATATAAATAAAAGTACAAACTGTTAAAAAAGGGGAGGGGAAGAAGTCATAGGGCATCGTAAAATTCGTCCACATCGCTGTCAACGGGAAAAGTGCCCAGAACGCTGGCGGCATTGCCACGTTGTATGGCAATGCTGATTCTCTGACTGAAGTAGAGGCCGGCCCTCTTGTCACGTGAAGAGAGATTTTAAGTATTTAAATTTATAGAAGAAATCAGAAATCATTATCAGGAATGTTTATTCGTGATACATAGGTACAGTGGTTGGTAAAGAAGTATTATAGTTTTAAGTGCTCTATGATCAGCCAATTAAAGGCATACAAAATTAATGCATTACAGTTACACACATATTATGAAACATACTTTACTCTATTCTGAATACATAATACAATATCAATTACTTATAAGTATTTAGTGTTTTTTTTTATTTCATCAATCACTGACTCAAATTAAATACTTTGTAACATATAATTTAGATTATAATAATGAATTATGATTTAATTAGATTAATAAATAATTATGTATTACATTATGTCAAAATGTATCTGCTTAACAATCGGAGACATTATACTAACATTTGTGACACAGCATATGTTTTAATCTTTGCTTAAATAAATAAAACTTAATTTTTTTTAATCTTTTGGCTATCTATTTTAAATAAATGGTGCCATATGAAATATGCTTTTATGCATTAAGGTAGTGTTAATTTTGCGAAAACAGAGTAGACTTTCATCTCTTTGACGTCGATTGAAAACTTCGGTTGCTGACTCAAAAAGTTTAGGGTTAGGCAGTCGGGTGGCAATTCGTTACCGTACCGTGACGGTCCGAGCTTTATCAACATAGTTTTACTGTACACTGCCACGTTTGAACGGCCATCAATCCCTCAGGAGCTAGTTGAAGCTAAATTGCTTTTGAGAACAATGTTAAATCTAATAAGAGTTTATAATGTTCTGTCAAACAAAACTACTATAAAAGCCGTAGAATGTTGTATATTGTTAATCTGGAAAGTCTTTGATTTACTTAATCTTGTATTTAATATATAAAATGGCATCTGTGATAAAGCATGATTAAGTATAGAGCACCGTGCGTATCGTGTGCGTAGTCAATTACGAAAAATATCGAAGACCAATCCGGTATCTGTAGACGTGTGCACAATATCAGCAAAATGTACTAAATTGATATAAGCTGTCACGTCACGTAATTCGTAAATGCCAAACTACATAAATGCTAAATAACATACAAAACAAACAAACACAAGACGTTTTGCTGGCGTTTCTATCCTGTAGCTATTGCAGATTCCAACTTGTTATAGAGTTGTGAAAAGCAAATCACGGTGATTCTTTTTGCTTATTAAAGTATTCTAAACTCTTCCATTGCTGTGTGTCCAACTCTGTCGGACACAAGTGTTGAACACTACTTGTTTTTAATAAAAATAAACAAAAACTGTATTTTATAAATTTATACGTCTAGAAGTGTTCTTAATATTTTATACTTTCTGAATTAAAACCGATTCATATTACTATTCAAACTAAAATAATCTAGGGAAAGGCACTATGTAATTTACATAGAAAAGTACTCCATACTCGGAGGGATGATATTCCAGCTATAAATCTATATGACGTATATAGACTGATCAGTGTGCCCACTCTGCAGTATCGGATAAAGGAGCGCACATTAAAAAACCTTTATTCAAACGTTGATAAACTCGTCATATTTATGTCACAGTGTAGAATGTAGCATATTAAAAAGGTACTTACTCTATTTTTGCAGCCATCCTACATAGCCTATTTTATCGGCCGATAAAGGAAAACAATAAACAAAGTCCTCTTGCTGTACTTTCCATGTACCTACGTGGTTCCTCAAATTTCAGCAGTCACTACAGTATGGCAAACATTTCTGAACTAACCGAAAGGCAGAATCTATAGAACGACAAGTGCTATCATTCTTACATACCCCTTATGTTTCTCCAACTTATTATTATTGCGATTAGCTCGTAAATAATCATCTATTGCATTACAATTATACATATACCACATGTTGTGCAAATGACACTAATAAGTTGTATTATAGGTGCGGGAATTATTAACAGAATTAATGTAATGTTACGTTTGGTGAGCTAAACTTTATATGAAACTCACATTTGAGCTCAGTTTAATCTGACGTGTATTGAAACGAAGCCGAGTCAAGAGATAAGTATATACATATGTATATATTATGCTCGGTTACAATAACTGTAATCCACGGATTAATCCTCTGGTTTTTTACACAGCCCTATTCTCGATGTAGGTATGTGTTTTAGAGCTTTATACGCAATTTCTTCTCGCGTCGTTAGTGTGCTGTCGGATTGAAACCGCACATGCACACACAAAATATTTATGCCTTTTCTGTATCAAATGCCTGACCATTCGGTTTATCGAAAGAGTACAATCAAATACCCACTAGGTGTAAGTACTACATCAATATCAATCAAGCTAAATATTTATGTAGACCTACAATTTATAAGTTGGTAGCTACCACCGTAATCTGCAATCTACATTAAAAATAAATAAATTTAATTACCCGACCCGCTGCACGCTGTCGAGGCAGTTTAAGTGAATTTCTATATTTTTATATAAGTAATTACTCTTCGTTTTCTTAAAAATGAAGCTAATTTACTTGCGGAATTTCTCCATTTGATTAGTGGCCAGGGCGTCTTAATTTCAGTAAGTGTCGTATCACGCAATTTTGCGGGAGATACCAACTCAATCAATGTCAGTTATGGTAATTATTCAGCAGTTGCTTAGAACACAAAGGAGAGGAAACCAAAATATGATAACGAACTTGTTTCCTATACCCAATTATTCATTCTTAACGCGTAGGAAGGAAAATATCAAAATGAATTGATATGTACGTGCTTGCTTGCTTTGCTCGAAGTTTGCACATGAACGCTATTCACTACGACTTCTCACCATTATTCACAATATTTTTACGTTTAAGAAACTCATGAAATCTTTCACATATCGAGAGTAGAACATGAATTTTACATTATTTTGTATATTATAAAACATCTTAATATTTTTAAGAAATGTATCTTGGTTAGTTTAAAAATAACTAAATTAAGCAGTATTTTTTAAATATAATATAAAATATAAAATTATTTTGGTTAAGTAACATCTTTGTCCACAGAGCTGGTGGGTGTGAATGGGACGGGGGCGACGACACAGCGCCGCGGCATTGTGGGGTGCAAGTGTCAATTGTCTAGGAGTGTGGGAGTCACAAACGGCAAATGTACTCCCTGCAGCTCACTGCAATCTAGGCCATCAGGACATTCGTCGACACCGCCCGTTAGAGCCGCATCCGTGCGCTCACAATTCTTTTAACCAATTAAAGGACTGCTGTCGTTGGAAATACTGAACAGGGCAAAATTATGTGATAAATATATAACTACTTTTCACTTTTATTGATATGTCCTATGATGAACTTTCACGTGTTGTTTCGGTGGCTGCCATAAGTGATTGTTAAATTGAACAATTGTACATAATGAAAATGTTTCTTAACTATTTAAATGTCTACAAATAAGTAATGTACTTATATAATACAATAGTTATATAATACCTTAACTGATAAACGCTGTATACGTGATTTTAACCGTGCGGTTTACGCATACGTTTGTTACAACTTTGTTCAGCGTTTATTAGTTAGGGGTCATTTATTAAAGATATTGTGATACTATGTATTGATATAAACTAAATATTTCTTGGACTTTATTGATGTACCCAACAACCTTCAACGTAGACCATTCTTCATACTTACAGACTATAAAATAAATCGTGAAATGTAGCAGTATACAGTGTACAGTATCAAAACTAATTAAAAAGACACATTTTTCTGCACCTTTCTGATAATTAAACTAAAGGATTTTTTGTGGATATGCCAGGTTTCATTTACTTTGATGTCGGAATAACAAACAGTAGAGTAATATATAGGTATCATGTATGCATCGACGGGTTTTCTCTTGTTTGTACCCGGGAGTGGCAATCACGAAATTGTGCTACACTCGGAAAATGTAAAGTTTGCTGAAATCAATAACTGAATAATAATATAGAGGAATCAAAACTCTTTGTTTCATAATGTTATGTACTTGAGTGAACCTGTTGAAGTAGTATCAAATGAGTTTGAGCAAAAATAAAAAGGATGCAGTTATCTCGGGTAACTTTGAATTTCATTAGAATTTTTAATGAGAACTTAGTACCTATTAATATTTTTATCTATACATATAATAAAATTATAAAAGGCCGATGTCTGTAAATTATAGATATTGGAAAACATATGGGAGTTCTTTATTAGAGCAAAAGAAGCCAAAACAACAGTTTTTAGAATTTATGTCCGTCCGTCTGTATGTTTGTGCACGAATGCAGTTGCCACCGATGTATTGGTAGAGGTCTTATTTAAAATATGGGCTCCATTTTACCGCAGGAAAATATCAGATTCTAAATTCCACGCTTACGAATGCGCGGGCAAAAACTAGTAAATTAATATTATTTTATATTTAGGTTATAGAAAGGCCAAATAATCTATTTATAAATTAAAAACAATGCCATTTAAGACGAATTTTAGATCGATTCCTTATCTAAAACTTTGTGTGAACAATCGCGAAACGTGTTGCTTACGCGGGCATACAAATACATACCTAGGAAGATTAAGAAGATCTGAACGTACCTTGTTATATTTAAACTTATACAACAAGAAAACACACACAAGAACCTATTTACATAATTACAAGCAAGCTCTCCTGTAGCCTTTGAGAAACACTAACATCAACAGAACTGCCAAACAATATCTGTTAGTTTGTATTCTTTGATTAAAGTAGGTATCTACACTTTTATCACAGAAAACTATTTCAAGTTTTGCAACCAGGATTTGCAAGTTAAAAACTAGTTTCAAACGAAGTAAACACAAAAATGTTAGGTAATTATTTCCTGTATTGCGCGACTGCTAGGCGTGAGGTCCTGGGTTCGATTCCCGGGTCGGGCAAAGCGTTATTGGGTTTCCTGAATGGAAATGCCCAGTAGCAGCTCGGAGTTTGGAATTGTGCCCCGTAATAGGGTATAACGAAATTAGATGGTAGGATTTTATTTCCTCTTTTAGTTACGAAACTGTATAAATGCAGGTCGTTTTGTGCGGCGTACCCGCAATCATAGCTACTATGATACAAAATAAGCTGTGATTTACGAAAATTAGCCTCGATAGATTAGCTATAAGCTATTTAGAGTTTGCTATGCACACTTCGTACATTATTTGAAGCAAGTTACAACAATCTAACTTTCAAGAACTGTAGTTACAATAGTTCTAAAACTTAATTTAAATACCTTGAGGAAGTCCATGTTATACATAACATATATATAGTAGTTCAATTGGTTTTCAGGAGGAATTGGCACAATATGACGTCATGATGTACTTATTCGCAGTTTTATGTTCGCTGCACTTTTAGGTTGCACTGTTTGTGCATGAAACAAAATTCCTTCAACGTTTTCATCTTACTTCCCAAGCTGAAAGTTTGCAGTTGTGTTTGACAATATTCTTCTTAATGACACTATGACTCTGGTGATGAATAGACGGCAACCAGATTGCAGTACCAGCTACAGTAAGAAACTATGTCTGTGTACATAGATTTGTGTATCTAATGATCAAGGGGCGATTCTCTCGCGGGTCTACATAAATCTCTATATATATAGTTAACTTTTTTCTAAAATATTGACAGCGCCCGTGTTTTAAAGATAAATGAGAGATAAGAGAATTTGGAAGAAGTTTGGCAACCGATGCTTTTTCTCATAAATCTCAATTACAAATTACTACAAATCAATTTCGACTTGATCTCTAATCGCATGAAAATTGCTTCCCGGCGCTAAGAATACCTGTCATTCGTAATAAAAGCTTGTCTATAAAATCATATTTATGAAAAAATAAGGTATTTTCAGTGCATACCTATAGGACTTTGTTGCTTAGCGACGATATTTTTAATAGAAAAGAAAACCACTTTTTTGCTATTTAAAGCAATAATATTTTTTATAGTTTATAATAAATAAATAAATAAATTCAACCCATTACTGTCCCACTGCTGGGCAAGGGTCTCTTTTCAGAACGAGAAGGGTTAGGCCTTAGTCCACCACGCTGGCCCGGTGCGGATTGGCGGAGTACACACACCGTCAAGAACTTTATGGAGCCCTCTCAGGTGTGCAGGTTTCCTGACGATGTTTTCCTTCAACGTAAACGCAAGTGATAATCATATTCTGATCCGCACATGATTCCGAAAAGTCAGAGGTGCGGGCTGGGTTCGGACTCAGACCCTCCTGCATGGAAGGCAAGCGTTCAACCGCTAGGCTATCACTGCTAATCGCTTATAGTTTATATAAAAGGTTTTCATCTCTGAGTGAGGCTTTCTGCGCACACTAAAACTTACTCTTCTGTAACCGTATGAATGGATTGATATCACCTCTCTACGGTTATGGAACACTTGGAACTCTTCCAGATAGCAGTGGTAGCTCATTAGTTGCCCCAAAATAGTGTATCCTATCCTACTAATATTATAAATGTGAAACTTTGTGAGGATGGATAGATCTTTGTTACTCTTTCTCATCAGAACAGCTGAACGAATCTGAATGAAATTACATACATGACATATATAGATAGATTATAGTCTGGAATAGCACATAGTCTACTTTTTATCCCGGAAAAACGTACGGGTTCGTAAACCACGCGGGCGACGCCGCGGGCGGAAGCTAGTTTAAAATAAAGGTATAAAAATGAAAATGAAAGAATATTTATTTTTGTCAACATACAAATAACGAGATTATAAGCAATAATTTGTACAGTCGTGTTATCAAGACAGATCATATTTACCGTGGTGGGGACCACGGTAAATATGTCGGACACTAGGCAAACCTGTATCGTGAAGTATTGACATAAACATGGTTTGTGATGTTATTTATCAAACAGTAGGTATTATATTTAGCAAAATCATTCACAGTTAATTAAGAAAAATAATAAAGGAAATTTTTCCTAGCAGGAATATTACGTTTAATTACGTTATTAAAATCACGTAACTACTTAGAAATATACTGAAAATAACTTTTATCGTGTAATAATTTATTTTGATCATCGTCTAATTTATTATCAGCCAGAGAATATATAACAAGATATCAGTTATATTACATAAGGTTTCATGCTACCTAAAAACTTATTAGCCGACGATATAATTATAAAAAGGCGATAAAAGGCAATATTTTCAATTGCTAATTAATGTTATTCAAAGGTTCGAAATAGATTACAATATCTACTCACTCGAAAATTATAAGTATAAACCCAACTTGCCTAACGGCTACATTGTAGCTGTTAGGCAAAATAATTTAAATATAAAGTTGGAGCCGACTGTAAATTTACAGAATGAAATAGATACAACAGAACCCTAAAATGTAGGCATACTAATTTTAGTGAAACCATGTAGTTCAGAAAGTTTCTCGAAGGCTGCGTAGGTTAATTAATTTTGCTAACATAAGATTCTGATCTGGGCTCTAGGGATCTTCCATAATTATTAACTGCCATGACGAAACTGCGTTTAACTATAGGAGTTAACTTTAATAATATTAGAAACATTGTTAAGAATACTACCTGCAATTCAAAGGCACTTTCACTTAATCGCCAAGCAATATTGCTGTGAAACAAATTGGAACACGTTATAAACGAAAAGTTTCAACTTAAGTTTCAAAAGAGCTTGTCACGGAATTAAACTGAAAAAAATCTACGATCAAGTTTCGAAACAAAACGAAATGCATTTCGTTTCGTTTCCCTAGAAAACATATTTACCTACATCGAAACAGTGCAGAATTAAAGTGCAATGCCTACTTCGCTATCTGTCGTGACACTCAGTAGAAATATCCGACGAGATCTTTAATCATCATCTCCCGAGATCCTTTAATATCCGGTCCTCATTCTGTAGTGAAAGGGTTCACCTTGGAGAAGGATCGCTAGAATCTAGAACATTACTGATAACTTGAGGTTGAATCGAAAATGTAAAACACTTTTTATATGATGTATAGATAAAATAATTGCCAAAAATAACAACTTCGATTTTCCAAATACAAAATAAAGAAAGTAACATTAAATTAGTTTAGAAGATTTTTTTAGTTGGTTAGTTTTTGATTAAGTTACTAATTATGCGGAAGCAATGAACCTTTAGTATTCATGTGACAAAGTGGTACCATGAATACAATTCTGAGAAATCTGTGAAGTAATTTGCTTTAGTTTCAACATGTTTGAACTGTTATTCTGAGAAAACGATTCGATTAGAGCCTGTTCATAAATTATCTTCACATGTCAAACGTTTTGAGACGTTTAGTAATAAAAAATAACAAAATAATTAGCACTATTAAATTTTTAATAAATCAAGTTTTCTCCTTATGATGAACCTAATAGCTTATATCGAAAAGAATCGTCAACAATAAAATAGTTTATGTTTAAATTCATATGACGTGTAAAGTTAACTATCCTCCTTTGAATTTCAGAGAGAATTAAAAATATAAGTCCTCGAAGCATTATTAAGGCGCATCTCTGAGCAATACGCAGCGCGCGACTAGTTTTATGTCGGTTTTAATTAACTGTATCTTCATTAATTATAGAATCTATACATAACTATAATAAATTTATAATAAACCGATGTCTGTACATTATAGGATATAAAAAGGAAAAACTAATATCTTGGTATTTATTACAGCAACAGAAGCCAAAACAACAGTTTTTAGAATTTTTGTCTGTCTGTCTGTATGTTTGTACACACATCACGCTAAAAGTACTGCATGAAATTGAATGCAGTTTTCACCGATGTATTGGTAGAGATCTAACTTAAAATATAGACTCCAGTTTACCGCAGGAAAATATCAGATTCTAAATTCCAAGCGTACGAAGTCGCGGGCAAAAGCTAGTATAAATATAAAATTAAAATACAGTCATAAAATTCAAGACGTGTACTTTAAATTGCACATTTAATTTATTTCTAATGTAGAAAATAATAAAGAAATCTACGATTAAAACACATGTAATAGAATTGCTTCTACTTCAAATATTTAAGATTATTATAGATTTTTAGCATTATATAAAAAATGTAATAATTAATATATTACAAGATTGTTGCTTTTTAAAAATCAATCTATCACCATGTAGCGAACTACTCAAGGTCATTTCATTCGCTAAGGGGAGCACCTTAATGTGATTTTCATTAATGAGGTGCGGGTATGAGTCGTCGTATTTCTCAATGGAATTAGGTTTTCATTACACTCATTAATTTTACCACCTAGCGAGTACTTCAAGATTAATTAGAAAAAAAATATTTCAGTACCTTAGTCACTCTATATGAAAGCGGTTAAATCTCTTAACTAAGGCTGAGACCAAAATTTCATATTAGATAATTAATTACATTATAACATAACGTGACATTGTTAATTATAGGAATATTTCGTGGAGAGACGAGGAAGGAATTTATCTGAAATAGCGCTAATAAGGCTGTCCCAGTGAAAACTGTGAACAGTCGCAATGTCTGCGCTTTGTCTGATAAGCTCCACTCGAGAAAAGGTTTGAACTACTGCAGGAAATGTAAGCGATGCATTTCAAACAGAGCAATGCACGGCACAATACATTACATATACATAAAATAATAATAATGTCCTCCTGACTGGTTTCGGTCACGGCGGCCAATCTCACCGCAGATTAGCCAACTACGCAGGAGATTTTATAGAGCACAAGTGTGGGCGCAAACACAGGTGCTCTCTCTATTCCTTCACTCTCATGTTCCGGTGGGACGGCACTCCGACACGACCGGAGAGAGATCTGGCGCAAGACCAACAGCTTTACGTGCTTTCCGAGGCACGGTGTGTATTCACATACACAAAGACCCAGACCCGAAACAACTATCTGTAGATCATACAAATATTTGTTCCGTGCGGGAATCGAACCCGTGGCACGTAGCTCAGCAGTCGATCTCTCAACCACTGCGCCAACCGTGCCGTCAATAACATATACATATATTGCACGTTCGAAGTAATCTTCTTCTATCGTGTCGAATTATACCTACCAGAACTTTCCGTGTAGTTACTTTCTGAACTTTCATAAACACATCATGGATAAGGTGAAATAGTAAGAATTGTTTTAAATTAGATTAATGTACATTTGTGCACAGAAAATCAGCCAATCGAACTGAATTTGACACTTTATATAAAAAATATAAAAAAGCCAACACAGTAGCAGTCATGACACGAATACATAAGTTTATTTTGTCGATAAAGGAAACCTCAAAATATTATTTGAATGGAAATAATAGCGTATCAAATTTAACAACGATAAAACTATAAAAGCTGGACATAATAATCTCTTTTATAAATGAATAGAAAGAAAGTAAAATATAGGTGTCCCTAATTATCTTATCTTTTGGGCGTAATCTCGTGTTCATTTGACGTTGCATACCTTTATCAAGTTGATTCTCTTGAAAGAAATGACGTCCATTAAACTAGCCTCAAAAGCATTTTTATAGTTAGTAAAATTAAAAGTGATTTTTTGAAGAAACTGAAGTCTTGAGAGATTTTACATAATAGTATCTACAAATATGTATATAATAACAAAAAATAAAAACCTACTCCAAAAAACTCAAAAACAAAACTAATAACTAAAAAGCAAAAAATAAATATTTTATTAAACAATACAGTAGTTGAAGAATACTGAAATCGGTGCCAAGTAAAACATAAAAGTAATATACCTTGCTGCTATAATAGCGACATTGAAACAACGAGTTCACGTAAAAATTGTCGAGTGCGAGGCGAATTATGCGTCGGACACGACAAATGCACTTCGCCAATCGTGTCGGTTTATCATTGCATGTTTTACTTGGCACCGACGTGTTTGTTGCTCGTTATGTGATACTCCATTGGGGCGATTTTATGGGATTTATATTATCATTCCTTCATGGCTCCTGTGATAATAAAAACGTCTTTTATCTTTGACAATAGGCGTCATTTATGTACTTGTTCGTTATAATGGATAGGGTGTTCCAGAAATCATCGGAATTGTATGTATTAAAGCCACCATTTTATTATTTCATTATCACATATATAGGATTTCACACATCACATACCTACATCTCACATCACATGTACTACACACGAACACGAGTGTGTTTTTAATAACTAACTGAAGCTACGCAAATATTTGTTCCAACATATCCGCACACCAAGCCAACACAAGCCAATCGCTTAGCCCCTTCGCCAAACGTCTATGCGTAGGTTTAGGTACTGCGATCGTACAATTTTGTTTTCAATCAAAATGAGTATCAGACGATATAGTGCAGTCGTACGTAACAGTGTAAAGTTAATTTGACGACACGGTTGGCGCAGTGGCTAAGCGATTAGCTTTCTACGCTACGTGTCGCGGGTTCGATCCCCGCACGGAACAAATATTCGTATGATCTACAGATAGTTGTTTCGGGTCTGATCGTGTGTGCATGTGACATGTATGTTTGTAAACTGTACCCACGATACAGGAGAAATCCTAGTGTGGGGCAAAGTTTAAAAAAATTAATGACGACCAACCTTATTTCCGGTCCAAAAACACGTCATCCATAGATTTTAAAAGCAACGCCACTGCAGTAATGGTTTAGTAATCCAAAGTTGTAATTGCTGCCACGCCACGTTCGCAATGTTACCTAGACGCGGCAGTATATGAAATGTGTTATTCAAACGCGAATGATTTTCGAAACGAACTATAGTGTAATGCAGTTGGTACTCTATTTAGAAATTCAGCAGCTCGCCAACAATAGGTAATCAAATTATTCAACTGAAAAATAGTTCGATTAATGTATGGGACATTAATCAAGATCGTGTGGCGTTGAATAAAAAGTGACGCTCACCTGACACCGACGCAATATGACGTCCTTTCGTTCACAGGGGAATGAATAATTTGGTCATCTTTCTTATAATTTTTCCGACGGGCAAAATTTTATGGGGTTGTCTTGTATGGAAGTTCGCATAAGTCCGCAGTTTTGAACTCTTCTACTACTTTTACATAAGTGCAGTCAAACAAAGATATAGAGGATAAAGATATAGAGTATAATTGAAGTTTTCTCAGGTGATTATTGTGGTCTTCGAAACGCCTAGTTTAAATGTATTTCAATAAAACTTTATTTAAAAAAGTAGGTAGGTACCTCTTAGTTTGACTGTACCTAGCACATTTTGTATGTCATTAATTCTAGTTGATTAAAAAGTCTCGTGGTAATCGATGAACGGGCTAATGCTCGGTAATGCCTAGGCATCATAAATTCAGCGTTTGTTAGAAGACATTTCAGGTAGTTGCTGCCGCTGGCTACTTCTAACGACAGCCTAATTACCGATGTAGCGACAGGCGTAGATCGCGCGATAACTTCTGTCAAACGTCATTTTTGTGACGTATAATGTATTGGCTGACAGTGAGATTGCTGTCGCGTGGCTGTTGTGTTGCTGTCGCTTTTTTACGTAATTAGGCTGCGGATCTGCGTGACGCGCGGTGACGAAACGACCTGACATTTGAATGACAGTTATATGACATTGACAGTTCCCGTTTTTTTTTATTATGGCAAATGAACCGATGATGACTATTATGCCAGTATAGAGTGGGGGCATCAGCTGTGGTTAGAAGCCTGAGAAATAAGACTATGTCATCGAAAAACTTATCATTAAGACGCGATTCGATTAAAAGTTTGGTGTTCTTGAATTTTAAACGATTTTATACGAAAACCAACATAAATATATTCATTGAAAAGGCACCGAAGTTTTTTCCAGAATAGTTCGTTTCGTTCGAGTCTATTATTTCTTTAAGAGGTTTAGGCATGGTGTAATTCTGGTAAATCGTTTCTGGGATTTCGTACCACACGAACATAACATTTTACGAATATCGTTTCCCATAAAAAAGGAGATGCTTCTTTTTCTTATCGCGCTTGTTATCAACAGACAGTTTATATTTTCTTGTATATTTTTGTTCAACCTATATTTTCCCGTGATCCGTTCAATGAATTTGGGAATCAAAGTAGAAATGTTAATACATTATTACTTTTGTAATATTTCTAATAAGGGTAGTATTAGGCTTTTAAAAGGATGATTCTCTGTTACTACTTGTATATGTACTCCATCTAAAGCTGACTATTATATTTTCCGCTAGCTGTTCCATTTAAGTGAAAAGTTTGAATTTTATAAGTGGAAAACTACCATACCTCTTATACAAGTCTCGAATTACTAAAATAATAATAATAATAAAAATATGTAATTAAATAAATAAAGGAGATAATAATAATAATTTATTTTTTTCCAAAAAGTTGTATACACTGCTACAGATATTTTTTAGGCTATATTTTGTAAACGCAAATTAATTAGACATCTGTAGCCGAACTAGGCAAAGCCTGTATTTCGGCTATCAGCGCCAAACCCCTAAAAAATGCACTTTCGCTACGAAGATGTAACAAACATAATATGGCTAGAAGAAAAACTCTTTTGAATTTGTTTGCCAAACATGGATACTGTTGTGATGTGCATTTGAGTAGCTTCTACAATACCTAGTTGACGCATAATGGCCAGAGTGTTAGGTCTACATCTACAGTGGATATGAATGAAAAAGCTGTTTGTGTGTTAAGGAATTTTCATACCCTTTTTCATTAATGATGTTTTCTTGGAAGACTCAGAGGGAGGCCTTTGGCCACAATGGGCTAATCAGGGCTAAATACAATAAGTATAATAATAATAACGCTTTCGTGTATTAGAACACTAAGAAACTTTCCTTTCTAATGTTTAGCGACATGCACGGAACGTCATATTGGATTAGATATGGCAGACGTCAGATTGGATTAGATATGGCAGGGTATAACCGCACGTAATACGAACACAGCATAGTTTTATTAATCGCAAGTGTATTCATTCATACGCAATTTACATATGGATTTAACACTTATAAGGCATACTTTTGCGTAGAAAAGATGAAAGGGGGAGCGATTCTGGAATTATACGCTTTTAGCTTTAACGACTAAAAAGCAATACTTACGAGTAATTTTGAAGATTTTTTTATCTGTTTCAAAGGCTTTATACATTAATGATTGTGGAATTAGGAATTTTAAAATATTGTATTTTTTGTGTCAGGTGGATACTAAGAGTTATGCGAATACATATCAGTAATTTCATTACAGACAGACTAACAATTCTTGAAACCGATCATATTTCAATAACCATATACCAATACACCAAAACCAAAAATGCGATTCGTTTCGTATGAATACTTATGTAAGCGGACGACGCGCGACGTAACTATCTCCATTTGACACAGTTGGTTAAACACAGAGGCATCTTAAGTACAAACTGTCGAACTGATTGAAAACTTAGCAACTCATTACGCCGCCGCTTTTACTTCATTTTGCTATAAGTTTAATTATAGATGACGTAATCAGGGACCATTTTGGTTACCCGTTGAAAGGGTTTTCGATAGGGTTTTTGGAAAGGGTTGTTAGAGAAACCACTTCGTATGTGTTACCCTTTTTTAAGGATAACCCACTTCAATGGATAACCTCTTCAAAACCCTTTCGTTTGGGTTACCCGTTCAAAGGATTAACCCGTTCAAAGGGTTACACTATAGAACGGTAACCCGTTCCGAACGGGTTACCCCTTCAACTGTTGTACCAGGGTAACACTTTCCGAGTCCGAGCACTGTAATATGATCTCTCGTAGCTTCACATTAAGTGTAAAATAGCATGAATTTGGACAGAACGTGTCTAGTCGCCATTGCGCCATTTAGGCAGAGCTCCGTCACTCGCTCAAGGTCGCCTATATGCCTACCGGCTAGCATACTCCCGCGAGTAAGAATCAGTGGAGTGCACACGCAAATTTAAAGAAAATGCCGAAATTACGATTTGATTTTTGTGCAGCGCATGGATGTTAAAACATAACTACGCAAACTTTGATGTCCTGTTACGGAAGAAACCTAATTTTGATGAAACCAAACTATACAGTCACTTTAAAAAGCTTATATTATAATAAATATTCATCATTTTATGGTGGATTGAAAGTCCCAACAGAGACCTTTAACAATTATATTGAAGAATTAGAAAAAGCATTCTTAGATAATTTTGACAGTGTTTTGATGAATCGGCCGGGAAGTACCTACAATTAACGATATGTTGAAATTAATTGATTTTCCTTTACTTCGCTCGTGTTTTCGATATGAATATTTATTATTTATTTAATTATTAATATTATTTACCAGATTCAGAACGATGTTCAGAATATTGACGTATAAATTTAAAAAATCTACCTATTTTTGATTTAATTGTTTATATTTTAGGCAGGAATTTAACGATTTGTTTAAAATTTTCTTAAATTGACTATTTTAGAAGGTTTGTAAATTGACGTGTACTATTGGGTACATGATCACGATCCTCCCCCTGGGACCACTGAGTGCATGTGCGAATATAAACAAAATGGCGGTCGTAAAAATACAGAGTGTGTTGCACACCCCCGAAACGTTTGATCTTTATAAGATCGAATGTTTTGAGGTTTCTCGGGGTGCTGTAACACGAAATGAAACTTATAAGACATTCATTTTCAAATCTTAGATGGCGGACTAGTATTTTTGTTTTAATAAATATAGGAGTGGGTGTCATTTTCGAGGTTTCTTAGGGTGATAATTATTAAAATGACATCCATTTTGAAATCAAAGATGGCGGCCATACATTTTTGATAAATATAGATATGGGTATCGTTTTCATGGTTTCTTGGGGTGCTGATTATGAAAATGATATCCATTTTAAAATCCAAGATGACGAACAAGCATTTTTTTAAATATAGATATGGGTATCGTTTCCAAGGTTTCTTGGGGTGCTGATTATGAAAATAACATCCGTTTTGAAATCCAAGATGGCGGACATGCATTTAAAAAATATAGATAGGGGTATCCTTTTCAAGGTTTCTCGGGGCGCTGATTATGAAAATAACATCATTTTGGAATCCAAGATGGCGGAAAAGCATTTATTTTAATATTGATATGGGTATCCTTTTGAAAATCGACTTTTATGGCTTCCGTGTGTCCTTTCCTTTTTTCCGTACGAATACGTTGAATTGACGACTTTGGTATTATTGGAAATTCATCAATATTATATCCAAGTTTTTCAATAGTAGCTTCAAGAATGGAAACAGAATCTCTCATACTCAGTTGACACCTATCTATCGCTACTACAAATTCTGGCGTAGTAAAATCTTTCCACATAGATGTTTTACTTATTTTGTGTTGTGTATTCTTCATTAAAGTAGACAAACCCTCCTGCAACCCCCATCTTTCTTGTAGCTGTCGGATACCACGTCGGAAGAACTCTTCATCTTTTGAGACTTTCCACGAATCGACCCAATATTTCGTATCTTCGTATGATGTAAAGCGCTGCTCAGACAGATCATGTGCCATCGACCGGAATAAATGAAAATCGGAAGGAGCAATGTCTGGTGAATATGTCGGGTGAGGTAGGTTCCCAATTAAGTGTTTTTAAGTGGTTTTGACTGGCGCCGCAACATGCGGATAAGCATAATCATGTAAGAGAATAATTTTGTCGTGTCTGGAGTGGTAATGGGTGCGTTTTTTTTTATTGCTCGACTCAGTCTCATTAATAGTGTTCGGTAAAGAGCTCCAGTAATGGTTTCGCATGGTTTGAGCACCTGATAGTATATGACACCAAGTTGATCCCATTAAATGCACAGCATGACTTTTTTTCATGAATATTTGGTTTGGCTGTTGATGTAGAAGGATTTCCAGGTGGTACCCATGATTTTCTCTTCTTTGGATTATCGTAGTATATCCATTTTTCATCACCAGTGACAATACGACGCAAAAAATGACGAAAGCAACATAGACCCAGTAACTCAGTGTGCTAGTGCAGATCGCAGATGCATGTTTTTATTAGAATCAGATGATCAGTCGTTTTGTAACGGTTTATAAGATGATGACGAAGGAATTGGTGATTAAGTTTAAGCACTCTGTCGCTGCAAAAAGATTCTATCTTCATTTATTTTCATTAACTGAAACGCATTTGATATTGCATAAATATTGATGTAGGCAATATCAAAAAAATTATCTAAGGTTTCGACAAACTCTTTTTGGCATTGCTTAAATACTTCTTGCGTTTTTTGTGATCTTTTTTGCAAATCCCTCAAAACTTGATGTAAGTTCACAAGTTTGTTCAAACAATTAAATAAAGCTTTGGTAGATATTCGTGCCTTTTTCTAATATATAAAGCACTCGATGGCATTATTGAGTCCGATGAAAATTAAATAGGGGCGAGCCATACCATCTACCGGGCACAGGTCTAGACTCCATGCTGCTACTGAGAACTTCCATACAGAAAAACCCAATAATACTTTGACCGACCCGGTAATCGAACTCAGAACATCACGCTCAGCAGTCGCGCTTGCAACCACTAGACCAATGAGGCAGACCAAAAACGCGCCATCCATAAATTGCGAAAGCGATGCGACGACACGGTTTGGTGATAGGTATAAAAATTTTGCTACGCCACGGCCCTTCGCAATATAGGTACGATGTAGGTATTATTGAAACGCAAAGGAATTTGTAATCTTTTCTAGATCATTTGAAAGGACATACAAGCAGGTAGGTATACAAAGCACGTTGTTTCATAAGTTGCATAATGCAACTTAAAAGCAGTGCAATAAGAGCCACTTTACGAGTAAATGTGTTGAAAAATAATATTTATTATAATATTTTGGCTTCAAGGTTAGCAACAATGACAGATCTTGTGAACCTTAAGTATTGGACAATAAGAGTTATTTCTGAATGACGTGATGTGGGACGCGCGGCCCATAGTCGGCTTACGCTGTACCTATGGGTAGATCGGGTAGATGTCGTATTTCATGAACGCACGTCAATCATTCCAATTTATACCTTATCACAATGATATAAGTGTCAAATGATGCACGATCTTGAATTGCAAGAATTGTACATAACACTCGAGTTAAATTTTTTTTTTTGTATTTTGTGCTTAGCATGTACAAGCACATGTATAGTTAGCTAACTGTGAGATTATATCCTAACATGACCTGTAAGTGATTGAAAAATCCTAACTGCAATAATAACTAATTTAATTTCATGAGTCCATGTCAAACACCCAACCAAACCGTAAACAAAACAAAAGTCTTAAGAATGTACTAGGTTATTCAATTCAAATCCGTCAAAGGTCCGTAGAGTCCGGAATATTACAAGCGATTTAGCAAACAAATACCTACGCACGCAAATAATGCACAGTAAAATACACACTAACGTAACCAGTGCCTGCACGCACACACTAGCATTCAAAATGTATGCCTCCTCTATGCGGCCTCTTAAAAGAATAACCATACGGTTACCCTGAAAAACCCCTTCAAGAGAATAACCTCTTCAATTGGGTATCTCAAAAGAAGGGGTAACCCCTTGCAACTGGTTATTCATTGAAAGGGTTACCCTATCACTGGTGTTAGGAAAGGGTTTACACGACCAAGAGGTTACATCATCCATAGGGTAACCGAATGAACGGGTTACCTTTCGAATGAATTAACCCATAAAGGGGGTTGTACGGTCCCTGGACGTAATCCTCATTAGAGGAGCTAGCTGTGTGCTGTTACATTTCTACATTGCAGATGCTTGGTGTGCCACGTAACTGGAATATGGGATATATGACGAAATGATTACTATATTAGTATTCATTAATACATTTTTGTCTTTATTTAGAATATTTCACTTTTTCACTTGAATTATTATTTCAGTGCTATATCTAAAAATGATATTGTTAACATTATAAGATATTATATTAATTCTTTGACATAATAACGCCAGCGAAGCGAGTTCATAAGTTGTAAATTGTGGAAAGAAAAAATCGACTGCGAGTGATTCGCTATAGTGGGTAGGTATCTATATCTAGTAAGTATGAAAGTCATAGTCCAGCATACATGGCTTGTGGTTGTTCACCGATCAGCGAGTCTACTGTGTAACTCCGGTGACTCCGAACTCTGATAATCTACCGTATATTTGAATGATTACAGAAATGACCAAATCAGAATTTTTAAATTACATATTTAAAAATTCTGATTTGGTCATGAATTCATATCCATATTCATATACCAGATTCACCTCTAGAGATTCGTGATAGGCCCGCAGCTGAAATGTAAGTAGATGTAACATTTTTCTCAACAAACATTATATTCATCTCCTTCATTCATCATTGTATCAGTAGCTCCCAAAATATCTCGATTTTACTTAGAAATAGTTAACGCGTGGTTTATGATAGACGTGGTACACATCGCTTGCGTGTCTTTCAATCAACTTCTATCGCGGTTGAAGAAATAAATAAAATTATTTTGTAGATATAAATAAATATTGTATGTTAGTTTAAACTGAACTAATAAGTATAATATAGTTGTAATAAATAGTTGGTTATTCTGCTGAATAATGGCAATTTTAATCATACTAATCCCAGTATATATTAATACATAAGTTGTGTCCATCGTACTGAATACGTCGTGTCCATCTTACTGAATAAGTCGTGTCCATCTTACTGAATATATCGTGTCCCTCATAATGAAATAATTTATAGCCAGTTGCAAATATATCTGCTATCTGAAAATTATGAAGCAATGCCTCTATGGATTACGATTTATAAACAGACCGTTTATCCATAAACGATACATTCCTCTGCGGGCCACCAGTCTAATTCGATTAAGGTTCTTACCCATGTTCTTTGAATGTCTAACTTCATGTGAGCACAAACTTTACCTCAATTACAAGTTCGCAAATTTACTTTAAATGTTATGTTAGAACCCGAGCTTTATTTGTTTAAAATATTTATTATTAACAGGGGTTAATGAAATATTTTGAAATTCTTATCGCTTCTGCAATGACAAAGACACGAGATAAAATGTTGTTGTTATACCTACATTATTAAATCCTAACATAAGTATAAAACATAAGCAGGTCTCGTTTTCTCGTATTACCAATTAGAAATTTTAATTAATATATGTAATACAATATCCCTATGAACTTTATCCGTTGCAGCTCACGATGAAACGACGCGACGTAGCAGGAGTACGTGTAATAACAATATCTCGATAATGCTGGCTCATTAGTGTAGTGGTCGTATGTGCGGCTTTATGGATAAAGTGATTTCTTCGAAGTGGAAGTAATTTCAGAATTTCCCAATTCCCAGTAGCAGCCCTAATTTTTATATTATACTCTGTTGATTGCAATAGGCTAGCCTAGAATCTAGCATTAAAAATTTCGTAATAAACACCTTTACGCTATAATACGAGTTTTCACTGAACCCCACGCATATTCAAGAAACTGCGACGGCGATATACACTAGGGATGTTACGGAGGTAGATTTATCGGAGGCGGAATCGGAGTCGGAGGTTCTCGTAGTGACCTCCGCGGAGTCGGAGGTGAATCGGAGTCGGATTCGGAGCAAATCTACGAATGTAAAATGTAAATAAATAAGAAAGAAGAAACTTGTCGCAACTCATTCACTCTTCGTTTCTTCAGTTGTACAGAACACATATACTCCGTCAGTTGACAGCGTCACGTTAATAGCGCTCGGTAGCGCTGCAGCGATAGCAAGTCATAACTTGTAACTCCGATGTATACCTCCGTTTTGATATATCGGAACCGGAGCCGGATTCGGAGGTGTAATTTTAATCGGAGGTTCCGACATATCGGAATCGGAGTCGAAGCTCCGTAACATCCCTAATATACACATGTTACGAATTCAATTTTCTTCTATCAAAGTTGTAATTTTTTTCCCACAAAATATTAAAGGAAAACTATTGAAACTTTTCCTGTTTCCGAGCATACAAAAAACAACAACAAGAATGTTCTGTGTAAAACTTTACCTTTGAGTTTGGGTGTACAGAGCGCTTTAGTGCAGAATGAAACCATCTGCTCGAGTTCCAACCATTATTTTATTTTCCAAATTATACAAAAGGATGATTTCATTTTCCCATTTAACTACTAATCCGCGATCGTGTTCATGAAACTTTCATTGCATAAGTCCATGGAATATCACTGAATTCATTAGCACATAGTGGTGTGGGTCGGAAAATATGAGGGTATCTACTTATATATTGTATGTATAATGCATAAGGTTAGCATAATTTTAATACTGTGTTTTAGTATTCTTTATTTAATCTTTTCTGATTAGTGTGGTTCGTGATTTACTAATCAATCAGCGGGTAGGTTTCTTATATGGTGATTATCTAAAATTAAATCCCTGTACTAAATGGGGGTTTATGTGGATGTGCAAAAAGTCGAGAGTAAAGCTTGTATATTTCATCAGTCAGATAGATTTTATTATTCTCGTGAATACGTAAGATAAATAAGCTTGAGTCATAAAAGCTATTTACTCATAAAAGCTATTATGACACTTTTTATTTGGTAATGTCTGTTTCGTTGCTACTCGTTAAAACTTATCGCGTTTGTTTCTTGTCTTCCAAGTGATTGAAACCGAATTGTGTAAGTGGCCGCTATAAACCGCGATACCATAATATAAACTTGTAAAACATCCCGTCCTCAACGAGTGGCGCCCGCTAGCAGCTATTCTGTGGCACTCACAGGTTGCGTAGTGTGCGTTTGCACTAATGGTAGGTATGTAGAATCACTTCATACGACTGAACAGCTCTCCTTTGATAATTTATGAAACGCAGTCAGTCGGATAAATCTTAACATGAGTCTTAGAACTAATTAATTATTGTTAGTCACTGAATGTGTGAAGTGTAGAAAATGTCCTGAAATCCTTTGATTGTTCGGATAACTTAATTAGACAGAGTATAATCACCCTTAAGATAATTTGATGATTGACCAGAAATATTTCTGGGTACTAATACGTGTAACCAAACTACCATGTTCCAGTGGTAGCGTACTATGTACATAAGATAAAGTGTAATAATGCGGTATTGGATAGAGAAAATCTCAATGAAAGTTTGACCCTTTATTAGAAATAGAGATTATAGTAGACTTGTGCTCAACTCACTACAATTTAGACGCGTGGTTTTTGCTATACATTGTAATAATTATGAAAAGCGGTGTATTGGATGAGTTCTACGATCACAGAAACCTTTATTCCTCGATTTTGAAGAACTAAAGAAAAAAGACCCTTTTTACAATTATACGTCAATGTCCACTCAATATTTGAATTAACCTCGACCCTAAGTTTATTTACCATCCTCTACAAATACTTCTACAAAAACATTGCGTTTTAAATTGACAATCTGGCTGAGTTGTAACGTGATATTTACAAAGTGTAAACGAGAAATAGATTCGTAGGTTTAATTTATGAAGCAGATTTTCGTAATATTTATATATGAGTATTGGATCGTATTTTGAATATACTGGCCGTCATAAATTTGTAAAAGAAAAAAAATGAAACGTTATTATATTATAGGGGCATTCATGATATTATAGGGAAAAATGAAAAAGATGTTGAATATGCAAAAAAAAAAAAAAAATTACCTACCTATTATCATAGTGTTAATAAATTACGCTTTTTCTATATACCCATTAATATGTTCATTATGTCCATTAATATGTTTGTGTAATGTGTTTATTGCTCGTATTACCTAAATGCTGATTGGTTGTTCAAACAACGAAGCCTACCTTATTTCATGTATTGCGATTGTCTTTGTCAGTGTCAGATAGCTTACCACTGCAGCACTGCTGGTCCAATATTACAAAGTTTTACTGATACTTGAAATAGGTATATTAATTTCAAAATGGTAAATAATTTTAACCATAATGTTATGAAAGCAATTGTTGTTATAATATTAAATTAACGTAATGCCCCAATCATTAAAACGACACTTGATTGTAGTTATTTATAGATTAATGGTAGTTATGTACATTGTGGAATGCAAATAAAGAATACCTATGAATATGAGTATTTTCAATTTAAATCTATCCGTAATAATGTAATAATAATGTCCTCCTGACCGATTTCGGTCACGGCGGCCAATCTCACCGGAGATCTACTACGCAGGATATATTATGGAGCACAAGTGTGTGCGCAAACACAGGTTGCTCTCTCTATTTCTTCACTCTCATGGTCCGATTGGACGCTAATCCGACACGACCGGAGAGAGATCAGGCGCAGGACCAACCGCTTTACGTGCTTTCCGAGGCACGGTGTGTATTCACATACACGAAGACCCAGACCCGAAACAAATATCTGTAGATCACACAAATATTTGTTCCGTGCGGGAATCGAACCCGCGACACGTAGCTCAGCAGTCGATCTCTCAACCACTGCGCCAACCGTGTTGTCACTAATCTATCCGTAAAAAAAGGTAAGAAGAGACCTTTTTAAAATAATGCTTTGAACCGTTCAGGGTCTTTAATGGAACAAACTGTCACTAGGACATCTTTTACGTTTTTCGGTAGATTAAAATCTAAAAGCCATCCCATGTACTTAAAGGATTCTGGGAAAGAACCTTAAGCAGTCGCTTTTTAGTCAAATCTGAGATCTTTCGCACCCTGGGTAGTCAGCTTGGCTCATACCGCAGTGGAGTTGTGCTTGGTGTTTTCGATTCAGATATAAAATTTACATTGTTTTAAAAAACGTTGCCTCTCTCGTAGAATAACTCCTGATTGTGGAAGCGATTACAAACATAACTTTCTATATGAATCGGTGACAGCCCTTATACATATTTTCCATTAGACACTTATTCGTAGTTATTATACAATCTTGATAGATGATACTAGAATTACATTATGCCGAAGTTGACATAATAATTATCGTCAAGAGGCTTTTTTTTTTTCTTAGCAGGTTCCAAGCAGCGCCCTTGAGAAATTTCGTGATTGTAGGTATAAGAGTGTGTCAACACAGACGGAACAGGGTCACTCGCACGCTTGGCTGGCCAAATTAACGTCGGACATCCTCATTCCCGCTCGATGCCTATTTTTTTTTTTTAGTTAAGGTGCGTTCTACCGTCTTGTCCTGAAGAAACACGATTTGTATAAGCATACCCCAATTTGTCGCATAAAATGATCAAGCAGCTATCTTAAATGTAAACAAAGATTATTCATAATCACAGACACATTTATATTTTTTAACTTATTGTACCTATATGATGTATCCACAGAATATAATATAAGTTTTGTGGATTTACTCACCTTACTGTTCAATCACGTGGATATTGTAAATTTCTGAACAAACAGCGCAACAGTTGATAAGACACGAAAAGAAAACAATGAAAATATAGACAATTGTCTTTTCATTTCTTCAAGCAATTTGTTTCAAATCTTACGAATGTTTTGTTTGGCTTATGGTTTGGTTTGTGACGAAGAGGGAAAACATCGTTTTCAATATTTTCGAATACCAGCCAACTTTTATGCCAGCGTACATATACGTAACGGTTTCGTTAAGGCGTGGCGCTCTTTAGTTTCTGCTTACCACATCGGAAAAGGCCTGAAGTTATAAATAAATTATTATTAGCGAAAAAAATTATCAATTGCAACAAGATTCTAGTTAAAATCACAACTTGGTAATCGGTAATAAATTAAGTTATGCATTTATTCATGCATTATTTACGTATTTTTAGTCATAACTTTTATTTCCTTTACGTTAATTAATTATATGTGGCGTGTATATTGGGGTATGCCGATCTTACTTACACTATAACATTTAATTGTTTTTTGACATGTCTTGTCGTGTTTGTTTCTTTTTCTTTTTTATAGGCTGCTGTGTAATAATTTGTTAACGAAATATTTCTTGTTGTTATCTTATCATCAAAATCAAATCAAAAATAATCCTAACTTTTTTGTATGATATATTTACTTATTTATCTATTTAATATATAATAATTATTTAAAGTACCTTTAGAGTTTAAGTTTCTCGGTCGGTAACAAAATATCTGTTTAAAATCATCCATCACTCTAATAGGAATTGACCTGAGTAAATATAGTCTGACCAAAACATGTTTAATCGACTGTGATTCAAACATTTGTTTGTTTTTTGTACCTACCTATATTGTAAAATAGTGTGTGGAATGATTGGCTCGTATATTGATGTTATGCTGTGTAGCTCCATCAATGTGTTTGGTTCGGCAAAAATGTACATTGCTATTTTTATACACAGCGTATATTCCCTGTATTCCCTGAAAGGATTCCTGAAGGGAATCGGACGTGTATTCCTGTTCTTGTACGCTCATATTTCGCCGATACCATGATATGTCGCAAGCCTATTGCTAACAACCGGGCACAATACTAAACAGAGAATTTCCTAACAGAAAAACCCAATAACATGTCGTTCACCCTGGGAATCGAACTCGGGTCCATGTGTCTATTGAATTAATAATACACCCCATCTATTCACTCTTCTTACATTCTCCTGTATAGACTAAACTATGTTTTTTATTGTATAGAAAAAACGAATCGTCACAATCGTGCGCCTTTTATAAAAAAGATCTAGCTCTATAGCAAATAAGTGAACGAATTTTAAATAAAGAAATGGTTTTAGACACCTGCTCGCTTTCTTTCATCACATTGTATTCAGAAACCCTTTGAATTCTTAAAACAAAATATTAGATACATTTCTTTTGCAATTACTTTATTCATCGCAACGTGGAGATATGATTGGTGATGACAGATAATACTTATATTTTCTATATTTAATGTAATATCTAGTAGATATAACCAAGGATTAATTACTGAATACCTAGTTACTACGTAAGTAATTAATTTCAGCTGACTGCTCGATAGACCGCACAGATTTTAGGGGTGGAAAATATTACCTAGTTATAACAAAGGGTTTTTAAACATACCTATCAGTGTTAATAACTCACAGTGTCTGTGAACTGCTGAAAATTCGTTAGGATACTGACAAAAATATTATCAATTGGATACCTATAATAGCGACATTGAAACAATGAGTTTACATAAAAATTCTCGAGTGCTAGGCGAATTGTACGTCAAGCTACACGACAAATGCACTTCGCCAATCACGTCGGTTTATCACTTTGCATGTTTTACTTGGCATCGACTTCAATATTCTAAAACTAGCTTCAACCCGCGACTTCGTCTGCGTAATCTACAAATATAATTAATAGCCATATATCACTCGAAGATAATGTAGCTATCTATCGGTGAAAGAATTTTCAGATTCGGGTCATTAGTTCCGAAGATTACTGTACCCTACATACAAACCAATTTTACCTCTTTATAATATTAAGTATTGATACATATAGTCGAACACAGAACCTGCTCCTTTTTTAAAGTCGGTTAAAAAGTTTTGCAGTAATGTCATGCTATCAGTAAATCGAAATTATATTCGTAGATCTACACTAGTCTAAAACGATTCATCACTATTGTGTAATAGCCCTATGTTATTTTGTTTTGTATGCTTTTAAAGCTTAAAATAAAAACAAAACATTTTTGCGTAAGTTTATATATAATAACTCTTATGAAACAGAATAATAGTCTTTTATTAAAAAAATTTAATGCAGTTAACGATTGTGCTTGTCGGACAAAAAAATGCACTGAACTCCACAACCATGCAACCTGGGCAGTGAAAAATTTATCAAGTGATTTCGTAGAATATTCTGGCATCTTAAGCCTCAAGTTGATACGTGTCATGGAGAAACTTGAATTGTTCTTATAGAATCTAGACCATACGCTCTCTCGGTTTCAATAGAATGCTGTAAAACAATAACTATCAAGTACGTAGATAATCATGTAATACTCATATTTACTACATCATTATGCAAAACTCGAATTTACAATTTCATTAAGCCTCATTATACAGAAAAAATATATACATTAGAAATAAAATTTTATTCGTTCTTCGGGCCCGGACACATCATTTTAAAAAGTAAAGTGCTTTTCGTTTTGCGAATATTAATTTCATAGTCGATCACATCTTTCGTAATCTGGCAGTTGATACATTTTATTAATTTTCTGTGTAAGTCGAAAAATATACCGAGTAAAGAAGCCGGTGGCAATTTTGGATAATTTTATAATCGTACCTAAGCTATTTCAAAGTTTCCTCCATTATGAATAAGGCGTAGATCTCCATGTTTATTAAGAGAAAGCATCATTCGGTGATTGTTGTACTGCGACAGCATAGAGATAGCAATTGGCGTCATCGGCTCTTGAAATTCATTCCATACTTACTAGTACTACCCTGACAAGTTGTAATCTGCAATCACCAGAGATTAGAAACACCAGCAAAATGTATGGGTTGAACAATTACGAATCCTGTTTGACAGCTTATGTCAATTGAGTACATTTAGCACTTCTGTTATTTAGCGATTGTATATGTCTACAGTTACGCTCGAAGAATCCAACTCGGATGGGCAGCGTACGGAAAATTACGTGATATCTTCTCGTCCAAAATTCCACAGTGCCTGAAGACAAAGATCTTCAAACAGTGTGTGTTGCCAGTGATGACATATGGCACTGAGGCGTCGTTAACTGTTGGCTTCTTAGAGAGACTCAGAGTCACACAGCGGGCAATGGAGAGAGCTATGCTCGGAGTCTCTTTGCGCGATAAAGTCCGGAACGAGGATATTCGCCAAAGAACCAAGGTCACCGACATAGCTCTCAGGATTTGCAAGCTGAAGTGACTATGGGCAGGCCACATCGCTCGAAGAACGGACAACCGATGGGGAAGAAAGGTTCTCGAGTAGCGACCACGAACCAGAAGACGCAGCGTAGGAAGGCCTCCTACTAGGTGGACCAACGACATTGTAAAAGTCGCGCGCAACCGATGGATGCAAGTGGCGAAATGTCGTTCGATGTGGTGGTCTAAGGGGGAGGCCTTCGTTCAGCAGTGGACGTCTTCTGGCTGATGATGGCTACTATAGCGCTCCAGTCGTCGGGTATCGCGTTGCGGAAATCGTATGTAAAAATCAAAATAGCAGAGCACCGCGCCATAGCATAGCGCAACACAGCTAAGCACCGCTTAAATTTAAAGCTCCCAAATAATTTATACTTAATACCATATTACCTACGGTTCCACTTTAATTTGGCTTGTACCGAGTTAATATAATTTCGAGCGCGCGTTAACAAGAATGATATTTAATATTTCAAAGCGTTCATTTTATACGTAGCGACGAAAAAATTACATGAAATATTAAAATTAAGTCGGCTACCTTTTAGTCATCATTATATTGGAATCAATTTAAAAAATTTGCTGCGCCCTTGAGCAGGATACGGGTTTTGACTGACTTAAACCACGTGGTGTTCCCGCGACATACTTGAAAACCCGGAGGCTTAAAATCGCTCGTGCATTCACCGCATCTCCTTTTAAGTTGATAATATTATATTCCCTTTCTATCTACCTAAAGCACCAGGCAACCATAGCTCAGGTAGCGATCTTTTCATTGAAGCTTTTTCCTTGTGCTGGTGGAATCTCAAATATATTGGGTATGTAGGAGAAGATGCAACTCTTGCTTGATGATCAGCTTAGCGAGATATTGACAGATAATATTTCAGAATATGATAATAGTGATCTAAGAACAAAAATTGATAGTAGAAGACAAAAAGGATAGGCCTCGTAAAAGGTCATGAATAGAAGTAGGTAAGGTAAAAGTAAAGAGAGGAAGACCACGAAGTACCTACATAGACCAGACAAAAAAAACACTAGATATCATGATATACAAAGAAGTAAAAGAACTGGCAGAAAAGAGGCAAAAAATTAAAATGCTTTATCGGCAAGAGCTAAACTCTTAACGTGATGCTGAATCTGATCAGCGGAGTTCACTATGGTGAACAAGCTGAAGACAGATTCACCTAAACATAACATCCATTATTTTCAAAGCTCATAGTTACGCAGCGGATTTGCAAAGCCTACCGCTTACACAAATTGCGTAGATTTATTTTCTTCAGTATATTTTTCACCGATGGTGGGAACTCCACAGCTGTTCATAATATTCTTATTTATATTGAGAAACATATTAACTAGTAAACATTAATCGTGAAGGCTTAGAGATTTTTGACACTTCAGACACAAATAGTTTTGACAAGTTCAGTATATATTATACGAGCAATATAGACATAATATTATATATATAGGAACAATTACTGTATTGTGGGTGCGTTTATAAACACAAATATTCACATGAACATACATCCAAATCCGGAACAACTATCTGTAGATAATATAAATATATGCTGCGTGCGGTAATCGAACCCGCGACACGTAGCGCGGCAGTCGTTCTCTCAACCACTGCGCCAACCGTGCCATCATATATTTATTTGCAATTGCGCTCTCGGCTCTATCGATTTAAATGTAAACTACTTTGACGGTGATCAGTAAATAAAAAATGTCTCGAGCTGGGCGCTCTGTCGCCGACGCTCAGATATTAAAAAATAGAAGCGTAATGTTCAGATTTGGCTAGTAAGGATTGTATATTTTATACTTACACATAAGCTGGTACCAGACGGACTAGTTGAATTACGCCTGCACGCAGTTGAACGTCAACTTCACATATGGAGTACGTCTGACAAAAGTCTTACAATATATTAATAGGGTAAATTCGATAGTGATGGCCGTATGGGAGAGTTGGCCAATCAGTATAATTTGAAAATTTATTCACAAGATAGCGCTGTATTTAAATTAGTACCTACACTTCGTACGACAACACGGAACAACACGGAACAACATCCGAACAAAACATTGTACAAAAAAAAGGTAAGTAAATTGACTTTGATTTCATTAGCAAATGGTAAATATGTCATAATAGGTTCATACACCATTCCGAAATACTATTATTTTTATTAGTTTTCTGTGTTTTTGTGAGTTTATTGTGTTTAGTGTATATTTTTCTTTGTTCTAACTTCAAAATGGTAAAGTAATTGTGATTCGTTAGTTTAAATATTAAAGAGGCCATCTCACCTGGACAAAAAGGACAGATGACCTTTTAGAGGCAAGGTAAGATGGCCATATTATTGAATGCTTTTTATACTATTTTAATGCTTGTACTTTTTTGCTTTAGATGTCAAACTGTTACCAATAAAAGGTGTAGGTAGCTGCTAGAGATAACTAGAGTGAGGATTTATTGAAAGCCGCTTTAAATTGTTTAACAAACGAAGAAAAATAACTGTTTGCAGAGCGTCTATTGTTTATAACATACCTCAGAAAACCCTTGAGAAAAGGTACAAGACTGACAATGATACAAAGGGTGGGTATATTCACCATCATAAGATTAAGAAGGAAAATAAGCGGAAACTTACACAAGTGTTTTTTTTTTTTTGTTGGTAAATGCTGGATGGAAGAAGTCTGTAAAACTAACCAATGCAAAATAACGAAAGGTTGTCAAACGGATAGAAAGAAGTTTTGAAAGTAGCACTGGTGATGAGGAACCAATATTATGTGATATATCAGGTGAAAAAGACGCAGAAAATGGAGATGATAATTGCGCTGGAAGTGGTGAAAATTGTTATATTATAAAACCCATCTCATTGAACATTGGCTTCAATGTTTGATCTGTAAACTGTGGGTATATGAGAATTGTACACCTTTTGATTACATGTGCTCTAAATGTGGGCAGAAGAATAAAAACGAGCTCCAGCAAGCAATAATTAAATGAAAGGGGTAGAGGCAAATCTAGTACCGGCCATCTGTCCCGTACGCCTATGGCCATCATTCTTGCATAGCCGGGAGAGATGGCCTTTCTTACATCATAAGAACATCTTTGTTCTGATTTCCTGAAGCCAGATTGTTGTTGATTTTCCTAAAAATAAAAGTTTAATTATAATCTCCATATTTTCAGTTTTATTTAAAGTTAAAAAAACTATGACCATCTCTGACGAATTTACCCTAATCATAAACTTATCTCGTAATTACGATTTAAGCTCATGGGCCGGAAATATCTATATAATTGAAATAGAGCATTCACGCTGTGTTGTCCTTAAAGTGCTTGTATTTCTGAGATTTAGGTGACATACTTTTGTTTTCATACGTATACAACAAAAGCCCAAGCGCCTTATACTCGTAGTTAGTAGATACTTATGTATATAGATACTTCCATTTATTTACATCTAGCATCACTGTCAACATGAAATTCGATCTTTACCGGGAACTTGGAAGACTGGTCTGTTAGACAGTACTGTAGACAGAATAACTTTTCATGAGCATGTCGTTTATGTTATAAGAAACGATTATATTTTATTTTATTTAATATTTTTATGTTCCATACAAGCTGCTGCTAATAAAATTACATAAATAAACATATTTAAAATAATACCTACCTAATTATTTGTTTCTTTTAGTCAGTAATGTAGGTATACCTAGATAAAATAAAAGAACTCCATGAAATATAATTTATATAATCGTATATACAAAGTCTTGAAAATTCACTTTTTTAAGTCCTTAGTTAATAAGGTGGGTTCGCACAGAGAGGGCCCGCACAGGAGCTGCGGGCGCGCAAGTGCGCGACGCCGTCGTGAACCCGCCTCGCCGGACCGACGACGCGCACGACGAGCACGTGGGTGCGCGGTGGAGACGGCTGAGGCAGCTGCTGGTAGTGCCACGCCGCGTCATGCCGTTCACGCCGACTACCTCTGCAGAAAATAGGAACGTTATTTATTTATTAAGTTTAATAGGCTTTCCGGCCTACTCTTACGGCTTCGGCTGATACGCTGAACCCGCAAGGCAGCAGAGAGCTTGCCAGATTAGTCATAGCTACATATGTACATCCGTGGCACCCTATACAGTTGGGACATCCTTATTACAAAACGCGCAGATCAGCTAATCTTTCCCTCACAGCATGATTAGTAACTATCAATACGAGAAACTGGGTGGTCAGAATTATACAACAGAATAAATAACAGTACATTCTACAAATAATCGTACCAACTTCATACTTCATAAGCCCACGATCACTGGATAACGCGCCCCAAATGCAAGGGATGACAAGCTAATGATTCACTATGTATTCTTCATTTATGCGCACATCAGCATGAAAATCAATTCATTTGGGCTATGAAAATGCTCGCGGTATCATTAATATAAGCCCGCAATGAAGGGAAACAATAAATCATTTGATATAGGTGTCTTACCCACAGATACTTGAGAAATAGGTTTTCATTAAATGTAGCCCTTTATGTGTAGCCTCATCGTTCTTTAAATGATCGCTTCGTAACCTCTCTGTGCTGCCTTTTAGAGGTTTGTGACGTCACGAAGCGATGTAGATGATAGAATAATTTACTCCAAACAATTTGTGGAATACAATTAATATCTCATTTTGTTTATGTAATATGTATTTATTCCGTTTCAACTGTTCAATTCTTATAAAACCTTTTATGACGGGTCCATGTTGGGTTGCATAAAATTCAAAGTCTAGTATTCTATAATCGCTTAGGATATTAATCATTTAATATTACCTTTATACAGAATAAATATTTATTTTTAGATTTCGTGTATCCATATTTGTGACGTTATAAAAGTTATACCTATAAAAGCAGGTTTTTTGTTTCCTTGATTGTTCGGTTCTACAATATTAATATGTTTGGTCACAGAGAAACTTACTTGGAACTTTAAAGGACTTGCTGCAGGATAATCACGATATACAACGGTAATCGAATCAATTTTAATAGTATAACAATATACGTAGCGCAAATTTTAAATGATTTTCTATATATAACCACTATACATTGATAATATGAGTAAGATGTAGGCTGGACTCTCTTAAATTCTTTAATGCTCACAATAAATGATCCATGCTTGTCCTCTGTTGCGACAGGTCAGCTCAAATAGCTATGGCACTTTCTTCAAAAGGCCATTCAACCCGATATTTGTCTCACATAAATCTTTACTATAATCTGTCTGAACTTTAAAATAGACTTTGACCCCTGAGTTTTTTTCGGCGTTTTTTCTCAGTGATAGTCATTGGAAATGCCGACGCCATCTAGTTTAAAAAAGACGTGTAAAAGTGATTGAAAAATCCTAATTGCAAAAAACATAATTTCATTTATTTCAATACCTATGATTAAAAGCCAAAAACTGGAACAACGCAATCTAGATTTTTGAACTGTCAAATTCAAATCGTTTCCTGTTAGTGGCGTGTATTTGAATTACCTAGCTGATCGGGGTGCCACTGAACGAGTATTATGCGAAAAACTTTATTACATTTAATATTAGGACTTCAGATATTATACGAACAAAGGGTTAAAGTTATTGTTAAGAGCCCTTTACAGTTTTTAAAGTCAGTTTGTTTTACGATCTTATTATCGTAGCGAGAACAGACATGACTTCCAAAAGTTCTAACCAGTATTATTGGTTACGACCGCTCTAGTTTCAGAATTATAAATAAATGATGTTACATTCACGGAAATCGTATTTTGTGAAAGCAAGGAAGACTTATAATTAACAAATTCTATTCTTAACGCTAGCGTCTCTCAAATTAGCGAGACTTAACTTTGTTAACGTAATCACACATTGCGACTTTCGTCTACAATCCACTTAAGCTCCCTTTTATCCCTTCGGTGCTATTTATTTATTCGGCACGCTTGTTTGTACCTTCTTATTATCTACGTATGTTGAATTGTTTGTCATTGTATGTTTATGTTTATATTTTGCATGTCATCATGGAACACAGATCGAAATTATCCAACCCCAGCCCGGCAGCCTAGATGTAGCTATTAGTTTGCGACAGGCGTAGATTGCGCGATACCTACTGTCAAACATAATTTTTGTGTCATATGTATATGTATTGGCCAACAGTGACGCTGCTCTCATGTGGCTGTTGCATTGCTGTCGCTATTTTTACGTAATTAGGCTGCCGCAGCCTAATTACCGATGTAGCGACAGGCGTAGATCGCGCGATAGCTTCTGTCAAACGTTATTTTTATGTCATATAATGTATTGGCTGCCGGTCGCTTCGTGGCAAGTACATATGATTTATAAACTTTTTTTAATAGTTAGTTATTAGAACATATAATATTGAAATAAAATAATAAAATAAAGTTGAGGAATTCAATTACTTGATATTATATGAACAAGCAAGATGTAGGTATTATATAAGTACATGGGTATATGAACAATCAATGGCCCAAAGAATCAATGAGAAGTCTTTAAACCGAATAGGTTTGTTAAATTAAATTCAATTTAAACTATAATTCTGCATCAATTAACGCCCAAAGGGTTTATAAGTTACTATAAGTTGTATTACAAATTGAAAACAAATAGTTACTTATTTGTGGTCCAATTAGTGTCGTGAGTACATAAACTCATAATTACGAGCGATATTGTATAAAGTCGATGCTTGCTAACGCCGAGGACACAGAGATACGTACTACATAGGTATATGTAATATACCAATATTTAAAAAGGCTTATAAAGCGAGGCCCTACATTAATGTTTCGGATACAGAATTCAATGTGTGTGATTTACCAAATGTGCCCAAACCCAAAATGAGGTATTTGATTGAAATGAACTTTCCAAGTAAGATTATGACTTTTTATAAATAACGACCAATACTCTAATTGCACGTATTAGCAGATTTTCAAGATAAGACGAAGAAGAACACATTATTTTCATTACGTTAAATAACCTGCGGCAGGCTCTTTAATTGAAGTGTTCTGATGAAGGTATGTTTATAATATTTCTGATAAAGAAACCAATTTTTCAATGAGCGGACCGAAATTTCGTTATATCAAAAATGGATTACATCAAATAAGTAATATTGATTTAAAAATGGCGGCGACATTGGTTGGCGTCCATTTATTAGAAATATTTACTTCAAATCGTTTTACCACAAGACCGACAAAGTTCAAGTTAACCTGTATAAAACCGTACCATACCGTGTAACGTCGTCGTTACAAGGTAGATTCACTATCCATTCTGACAATGAATAATTGAAAGACGAAATGAAGACCCGTAAATTAGAGCTACCGTGTATTTTTTTCCTGATCATGTTGTTCGGGAGTGATTATGAAGACTACTTGTTTAGTTCGTTTAATATTTGGATATTCTTCCCTTCTTTTGATTAGTTTCTCTCATTCGTAACTGTTTTCCTGTACCTATTTAATTTGTTCATCAAAAATCATAATTTATATTAAATAAGAAGCAAATATGATTTAAATAATCGCTTCATAAAATAAACGACTTAGACTCATCAAACTCCAGTGAAACGGACAAACAGTATCAGAAAACTTTGATAGTTAAAAGTTGTACAATGGACCGGTCCAAACCTGTTTAATATAAGTCAATTGGTATAAAGTCAAATAAATCTAACTTCAAATCTACAGACTGTTAGGTAAAAAAAATATCTTTCAGGTAAAAGTTTGAAACAATCTAGTGTAAGGTTTATACCACACGTAGCGGCGCGATGCGTATCGCTTCGTGTGGCTCCCTCTTAAGACTGTGACTGCTGCGGTGCCGCATGCGGCGTCCTCCGGCGCGGTGCCTATCGCATCGTGTGGCATGTCAATGGCTTTTGTATAAAATTTTAATGCGGTGCGGTGGATCCATTGAAAAGGGAAAATTAACCAACCAGGCGAAGCTCTCTTTTTTTTATTTTTTAGGCGAAGCTCGGACTTCCGTATGTATACCTGCTAAATTTTAAATTCTTACAGCGTGATTCAGGGTTTTTGTTGTCACTTCACTGCGTTAGATGGCGCAGGAAAATTTATATACGTGCTAGTACGCGCTTAACTTCGAAAAGTGGATGAACAAAATTGTGTGTGAAGGGCCTCGGCTTTTGCTGGCCTTGTCTTAAATGATCCAAACCCAACGTGTCAAGCTCATGATATTATGCAAATGTATTCATGCCATCAACTTTGAATTTTATTGGAGTGCCCGGCAGGAAATCGACATAAATTATTTCATAATTAATTTATTCCTAATTCTGTCATCATCAAAACGGTTGCGACCATCAACCTGTCGCATTCGTTTACGAAAGTAATTATTACGGTCGCTGGGGACTCGGGAATATTTTGAGTGCAATGGGTGCCCGGTATTGTAGGTAAACTTAATTCAATTTGAACTAGAATAACCATTTCAAAATTTGAAATACCTTCATAAAATAGCCTTAAATGTTGGGAAATACTATAAACATGATTCTGAAAATTTTCCTGTAAATTGGAACGTTTGGACCAATGAAATGTCTAGAAAATCCAGTAATGTGATTAACCGTTGGTAATCCGAATGCGTGGTGCATGTTTACTATGTTAACTGATATTGAAGTGCAATGTATATGGGCTTTCAAGGTCTATTGGTCTTGTATTTATACAGAATAATAGTACCGCTTCTATTGCATACTATCTCAGTTATATAAAAAAAAAATGTAATTTTTTTCAACAAAATCAGCACTTACATATACAACGGACGGCACGGTTGGCGCAGTGTGTTGAGAGATCGACTGCTGCGCTAGGTGTCGCGGGTTCGATTCCCGCACGGAACAAATATTTGTATGATCTACAGATAGTTGTTTCGGGTCTGGTTGTGTGTGTATGTGACAGGTATGTTTGTAAACTGTACCCACGACACAGGAAAAATCCTAGTGTGGGGCAATGTTTTTATTAAAAAACAAAACAAAAAAACAACCAAAATATATTAAGACCATCTTACAACTCTGAAGACATTGATAACGCAAGGACTGTTATAATGTCAAACGACAGGTTGAGAGCTCGATGCAACTTTCCACCCAACCGATACAGATATTGCGAGAGACGTAAATATCACAAGTATTTACTTAGTTTGATTGTAAGATAGTTATTAAGATATTAGTAATAAAATTATTGACAGGATTATTAATCAAATAATAATAATAATAATAAGGAGCAATAATAATAATAAGCAATCGTTACAGGAGCGTTTCTTTGGCCGCTTGAATAAGGTTCTTAAAAGTTCCTTATCAGGGGGCAATAAGGTTCGCGCCTTTAATGGTTGGGTCATGCCAGTCCTGATGTATTCCTTTGGCATACTCAAGTGGACTCAGACTGAACTAGACGCTCTGGATAGGAGAGTCCGGACACTGCTGACCGCAGATCGGATGCATCACCCACGATCGTCGGTGATGAGATTGTACATCCCACGGAAATGTGGAGGGCGAGGCTTTTTAAATGCTAAGACGCTCCACAACCGTGAGGTGTGCAATCTCAGGGAATATTTCCATAAAAGCGACGTGTGTATGCATCGAGATGTGGTCGCAGTGGACAAAGGACTCACCCCGCTATCGATGGCTAACGAGAACTGGCGCAAACCTGTGGTACTAACTACCAATGATCGCAAGGAGGTATGGCAAGGCAAGGAGCTACACGGACGCTTTTTCCGGGCTCTTCATGGGCCCGATGTAGACTTCATAGCGTCCGTATCTTGGCTACGCTTCGGTGATCTCTTTGGGGAAACCGAAGGGTTTGTCTGTGCAATTATGGACGAAGTTATCTTGACGAATAACTACCGGAGATATATCATGAAAGACGGGACGGTTGACATATGTCGGGCATGTCACCATCCAGGTGAGTCTATCAGACATATCATATCTGGCTATTCTCGTTTGGCTAACGGCGAGTACTTACACAGACATAACCAAGTGGCCAAGATCATCCACCAGCAACTTGCTCTGCAGTACAAACTTGTGGATCTTGAGGTACCGTACTACAAGTACGTGCCCGACTCAGTTCTCGAAAATGACCATGTCACGTTGTACTGGGATCGGTCTATCATCACTGACAGGACTATTGTAGCCAATAAGCCTGATATAGTGGTGATAGATCGATTAGCGTGCCGCACGATGATAATCGATATCGCCATTCCGCATGACGAGAATCTCGTGAAAGCTGAGAAAGAGAAACAAATGAAGTATCTCGACTTGGCGCACGAGGTTGTCGACATGTGGAATGTCGATTCGGCTATCGTCGTGCCGATTGTTGTGACGGCCAATGGCCTGATGGCCAAGAGCCTCGACCAACATCTCAAGAGGCTCTCGTTGGGCGGCTGGGTCAAGGGACTGATTCAGAAAGCGGTACTCCTTGATACGGCACGTATTGTGAGGAGGTTTCTGTCTCTGGAGCCCTAACTACCGGTAGCTTGGACCCTATTCCCGATACCGGTTGGTCCCTATTTTTTATATTTATAAATGTATTTTTTTATTATATATATTTATAAATTTAAAAAAATATGTTACTAAATAAATAAAGGATAATAATATATTTATTTATAAGACAACAGAGTTCCAAATTGTTAGTTACAGAATACTTACGAGCTATGTTAGTTCACAAAAATAAAAATCGTGTGTGCAAATTTGTCACCCATATGAAAAAAATCAATTCTGCCTCACTAACACCTGCATGAAGTGATTGATGATGGGTGCATCAAATTTGTCAACTAACATCCTCAAAATGCCATTAGGACTTGACCGCGTTCTCTCTAAAAGTGACGCTGGCTTTCTCCTTACCATAGCGTGAAAGTCGTGAACGCGCGCCTCAGCAAACATACTGGAAATTATGTAAGTAGGTTTTTATGTAAGACAAACTAACTATATCTATCCACGATATATTTTTGTGGAATGGGTTTAAGTTTACATATTTGAACACTACTTTCAGAAATTTCAGTGACCACACTGTAAAATATGATGAACGTTTAGTAATTTTAAAATGTATTATTATTCAAAGAAGATGATTATTGTTTAGTATCTAACGGATAGATGAACAATAATTCTCTTCTGTAAAGTAACGTTGCGTTATCCACATTATTATAAATGTGAAATTAACTCTGTCTGTCCGTTTGTTACCTCATCATGACTAAACCACAGAATCGATCGTTATGAAATTTTACAAAGAGTCTCGAGTTTTGTTTTACAGAATCTAAGAAGAGAAGAGTATCTGAATATTATTTACATGTTTAAATACTCAAATCAATTAATAATATTGTGTATATTAAAACAATAATACTATTTTATCCAGTAGTCAATAGTGCTTTCGAAAACGATGACGGGGCATTTTAAAAAAACATTCCTCATTAGACAAATTATAAAGAAAATCTTTGTTCGAATTTCAAAACAGATTTTTTATAATGCACTTTCTATCCACTTTACTTTTTAATTATTATACTCTTTCAGAACATGCATAATATAAATAAATTTTGCAAGTTCTCATTAAAGAATACTTATACTAAAATATACGTTATAACATATTTTTATTCATGTATAATACCATTTCCTGGTACGATAAGTGTTAGGTGCCATGTTCCAAAATGATTTCCAAAGCAAATTCAGAATTTCTTACAAGATTTTTTCAAAATACTTTCGTTTCTAAAAGTAATGTTGTGAGGACAGTGCAACAAAGTCGAAATAAACTGAACTAGTCTGATTTCCATATTAAACCACATTAATACTAAAAATCTCTGGATATATCTGAAAATTCTTTACCGATACATACAATATTTTGCAGGACAATTGAGTTAGCATGACGTACTCAAACTGCCATCACTTTTACGTCGACTATACAGTCAAATACAGACGATGTTTTTATTTTATAACCTTCGGCATTGTCCTGGTTTCAATAAAATAACAAGCCCGATCCTTTATCAATGTATCTTTTGTGGTTGACAACATAATAACCCTATTATGGTAACACAGGAAGCAATTTGTTATAATAAATATCCGATTTACGAACGGATTCTTAATAAATAGGTATGTTCGATTCATCTATAAACTGGGGCAATAAACATAATGTTTTATATCTGAAATCGATATGAGTAGGGTTAAAAACTTTCATAACTGACATTTAACATAACAAATGTGGTCTAGGGAGCTGAGTGACTTTGATGGATTGAATATGAACTCTTTCTGTTTTTATATCAATACAGGTGATTTTTTAATCGTCATACAATTTCTTTCTATGCATTCAGTATTATTCAGATCTAAAAAAATGATAGAATTGTCATTCGGCATCGTTACTATGCCAGCAGATAAATTCTACGCTTGTCGCACTAAATGAAAGACAGAGCCGTGCAGGCCGGGTAACCTTCTACTTAGTGGGTACGGTTTCCATAAACGTAGACTACTTAGTTTTGCCATATCTCAATATTTTAGTACTGAGTGACACTAAATGGTTGGTGTTGATTAAAGAATAACTCACCTGACATTTGCACTCCTTCGCACATGCTAGTGCGATGACGAGAAGACGTGTCCAGTCGTATTCGGAAGAAACATCCAAAGGCCTAAAAAGAGAAACAAACCAACTACATATTCGGACAGGATACCTGATGCTAATTACTACGCAACTGAGGACTAAAAAAACTGAAACTAATATCAGAGTCAAAGTAACTTCGAGTCAAAGCTGATTAACCTTGTTAGACAGTATTAAATCAAACGTCTGTTTTTATTTCACATACAAGTGACGTGCTTTATATATTTAAGATCGTGATCGTGATTGTGGTGTGGCTATCGAAGGGACATCTCCAATAAGTTCCAGGCCCTCTACTTAACACACCATATTATTTTTAATTTCTACTAAGGCACCTTTTTCTCAGTTTAACACATTTTATTTTTAACAAGAGCCAAGTATTACACGGAGCTCTTTTCGAAAATTCTTTACTGTCAACTAAACATTTGCCTCGGGCGCGGTCTATGCGGTCGCTTTAAGTCCATTATACGTAAACGGTGACAGAATGTGCCGAAGACAGTCGCCCTCTAACAAATTGAATTAACTGTGGCTTCATCTCGTGGCCAAGTAAAACAAATGAAAGAGCAGTTAGACCAGCAAATGATCTAGACGAGTTTGAATCTCACGGTATTGTATATACGTATATGTATGTATGTAGGACGAATTTTTTAAGAGGGCGTGTCCAAATCCGAAACTAACTAAAGAATGGCGAAAAATACTCAAAGGAGTCTCGAGCCCGATTTTGATGATAACTAAAACTACATAATTGGGTTTTTGAAAAACAATATTCCTAGCCAGGAATAGAACCCGCTGATTTTGAAAAAACATCACACGCTCTATTATTATACCATATAATAGTGTCACTAATAAGGCTCAAATTCTGGGAAGCATATGACAAATTAATACAATCCTAAAAAGGATATTGATTTTTCAAAAATCCAATAATGCTGTTTTAGTGCGCATTGCACTTAGTATGTTTGTAGTAGTTAATTTTGGTATTTTGCGAAAGCTTTTAAAATATTTATTCAATGAACTATCAGCTATCCATGCACTTACTGCTGAGCGACGGTGATGTATAGACATCAAGAAAGTAAAATCAAATACTATATAAATAAACTGATAATATTGACTTTGACAATATCTGGCTAGATTTTTAGTGATTTTGCTAATAGCTAATATGAAGGCAATTCACTAGAATAAATTATATTTACACATTAATTTAGTCATAAATTTAGTCATTTTAGAAATAGTATATACATTGATGTTAAATGAAATAACTAAAGTATAATAGAGTGGAAGGCCAAAAGAGGGTGGGTATCAACATCCCCAGATTCAGAGTAAACTGTAGAATTTATGAACAATCGTGGTTGCTATAGCTCTCGACGAGTAGGTATAGCAATTTATTCCAAGTCAGAAATTTTGCAGTTATGGAGAAAAATATATTCACAATTAAAAATAAGATTATTCATGTTTGTTAGAAGTGTTTGAGGCGATGCCGCATTGGTAGTACGATTATTGTGCGCCATCAATCTTCTACCAGCGTCTAACTTTAAGGGTTGATCCATCTCTTGTTTATTGCTCCCTTGTATGCAATCTCGCAAGGGTATTAAATTCAGTGCCGTCGTATAAAGTTACAATATCGTCGAGATATCGACAAATTCACGACTTGTGGTGGCTCAGCACTCGATATGGTGTTGAGTGCAAATTCAAAGGCAAGAAGCGCCGCGGTTGTGAGTGACTGGGCGAGGGTTCCATAAAGAGTTTTGCTTGAGCATGACAAAATAATTTATGTAGCTAAACAGAAGTTAAGCGATCAGTTGCGAGTGCTCAAGCAACAAGAGCTTTTGAATGAAGAGACTTTCACACGGGTGTAAGCAAATTCTCTAGCGCTGATGAATTCACACGTGGTAAGTCATGATCTAAAATCGCAAAGACGCCGCTTTTAAATGTAAACAAAATGTGTTTAGAAATTCATAGATATCGGAGACAGACGAATCAACGAACAAACCATGTGAACGGACCATTATAGAAGAATAATGATAAATGACTACCTGTTTAAATCCGCGTCTGTATCGATTGTTCATATAGCAGTATATGATAGGGTTGTAGCAAGAGTGTGACATCGCCAGCCAGTGGCTCGCGAACCACACGTAGGGCATGCCGGGCCACGTGGCCCATCGCTCGTCTTCTTCGTGTATCGTCCATAGTACCTGTGTGCCAACATAAAAGTACATTAACAAACACAAACCCACATCCGCAAATACCTTGGCAGTGACACTTGCTACCACTAAGAGAAAGAAGCAGTTTAAAAAAATAACTATTACTTGTCCTCACAGGCTCATAAATTAGATTATTATTAAAAAGCATAGGCATGGGACATAATAAACATGTTGCAGCATTGGTTGCTGCCTCGAGTGTATATTTACTCGACTGCCATCTGACGACAATCCAACAAAAACGTTAAACCAACATGTTAGACTGAAGACCAATTAATTTTCAGACTCCGCTTTTCTAACTGCTCGCAATAACAGTTACAGACATTCAAATTACTTTCCCTGAAGCTATTTCCAAAATAAAATGCTTTTCTATCATAAGCTTCCTCCCCTGCAGGTCGTAAAAGTTTAGTGAGTAAAAAGGTTAATGCTATGATAGTATATAGCCGATGGACCGACTTAACTTTGTAATAAATTGTGATTCTATGTTCTTATCTTAAAACTTTAATAAAATTCTTGACCTTTCGTGTTCTAGAGAAACTTGGTTTAAATTAATAGACAGAAAGTTCCGGGAACTGTACTTGAAACAAATAGATACCTACTTAAAACAAATCTTCAAATCTCTGACGGTAACCGTGAGGAGACCCCTGAAAATAAAAACTCACCCTGTGTAGAATATATATTTAGTAAAAGTAATGATTTTCGAAATATAAGAGAATCTATTAAAGTGTATCCACGTCAAACAGAATCACGTCAGAACACCTATAGTACACCTACATATGTCGGGCTACAAAGTGATTAAAAAACTCCTTTTATACCATTTTCGAATGTATATACTGTTTCAAGCCACCAAAAACCTTATAAATCCGCAGTAGAATGGATGAGCTATACGCTTGAAACGTACTCTTGTTGAGAGACCAAAATGTTTACTTTGAATTCCAGGCAAGATAAAAGCTTTTGAGCGGTCTGTTACCTAATTAAACTTACTTTGAATTTTAGAATTCAGTGAGTATTTTTAGTATTATGTTGGGAAAACATGTATCTCTATATAATATAAGTTTCATTCTTTTATTTTGTGTAAACGTTGTTTCATTGGGCTTTACATTTTAAATTAAATTCCAAGGCAAGACTCATAAGTTTCATTTTGACCAAAAAGGGACAAAGGCAGTCCAGTATGCCTTGTGGACAAGGGGCCTGGGATTTTCCCATCTCTGGCATGGTCTATAAATCATAATAATATATTTGTTTCTATTTTGCGTATTCGTGCATGTCACATTTTTTACCATAAAATAAACTAGGATGCAGGAAATATCTAAAGGAGGTAAGTAAAAGTATTTTTTATCCATAAACGTAATAAGTATACTATAAATACGAACAATAATAAGAATGATGAGGTATTAATGCAAGAAAAAACATGGTTACATTATTTGTTGTTTTTTGAACTGTGTCTAAGTCTACTATTATATTAAGTGTTAAAGATAAAGATATGTGTATTTGCTGTAACATGTGTAAATTTAATACAGTGACATGCATGCAATGATGTTAAATATGGGTAAAAGCTAACATGTTATGCCATTAAAGGCGTAAAATGATTAAAATTGTATCTTTTAAAAATTAGCTTTTGCCCGCGACTTCGTACGCGTGGAATTTAGAATCTGATATTTTCCTGCTGTAAAATCGAGTCTAAATTTTAAGATAGACCTCTAGCAATACATCAGTGAAAACTAACTTCAATTCCATGCAGTAGTTTTTGCGTGATGCGCGTACAAACATACACAGACAGACAGACAAAAATTCTAAAAACTATTGTTTTGGCTTCTGTTGGTCTAATAAAGACCCCCATAATAGTTTTTCTCCAATATCTATAGTGTACAGACATCGGCCTGTTATAATTTTATTATATGTATAGATATGAAACAGAATATGGATAGCAATTACAAAAATCAAATGTATCATTAAATAATTCAATTACATAATAATAAGTTTTCTCGGTTGAAAACTTTTTTAGTTTAATTTTATATAAATCTGAATTTAACTTAGATAAGTTAACTTATCAACTCAAAATCGTCATGAAAATGTTTTATGGTACACGATGATAATAATTAACCACAAAATGTTAATTAATTTTGAACAGTGCGATCGTTCATTCCAAAGTTGATAATTTGGAAAGGAACGGCGAGCAAATCGCGTTTACCTTTAAATATCGATAATAATATTTGTACAAGAAGAGTACAAAAATATAGGTTTTATCGTCTTTATTTTTTATCACCAGCGTAATATACCTCCTCATGCATAAATAAGTCGGTTATTGTCTCGTTTATATAGTCTTACTCTCCTTAAGTCGGTCTGTGTAAATAACTGAAAAACAACATGGTACCGAGCTAAGATGAAGATCAAAGACATAATATTATGTAATTCATGTTTGTGATCCACAGGTAAAAGTATAAAGTATGAAGATAAAGTTCATCTATTTATGACAAGTAACATGACTTATGACCTACTTACTTTTTGGCATCCAACTTAGTCGTGTTAATAAAATGTATATCCATAGAATGGTATATTTATCTACTTTATTCTGTTTGTTTATTTAAACTAATATAATACAGAGAAAAGATTTGATTTTTTGTTTCAATAACTATTAAACGATTTTTATTTTTTTTTCACCTATATAAAGCTACAATTGCGATAATGTAACTCTAAACGACTGGACCGATTTTGACGGGACTTTCACTGGCAGATAGCTGATGTTATAAGGAGTAACTGAGGCTACTTTTATTTTAGAAAAAGAAATAGGGATCCGCACAAAAAAAAATGCACAAGTTCGTAATCCACGCGAGCGAAGCCGCGGTCGGAAACTACTGTCTTGATATACATAACTATTGCAACTTCTAAAAACACAAAGTAGAAAAATAAAACAAAATTTGCATCTAACTGTTGCTGCAGGCAGGATCCTATTAAAAATTCCGTCCGATCTCTGAAAACGCTTATTTGGGTAAATAGAATTTTCAAAGGAAATTATAACACAGTAGGTATTTGCTCGATACTGCAGTCATCCCTGAAATGAACTGCAGTACCCATATCATAAGCCTTTTCAAGGAGTGCTTTCTTTTATAGTGTGTATGCACGTTACGTCGAAATACTCGTCAAAATTTGGACGCGGAGAAAACTTATTTCCCACAAAGAACGCAATATATCGTTTGTTTGTTTGTTTAAAGTATAATTTTGTTTTAGGAATGTGAAATGTGGAAACTAAGATTTCCTTGTAACTTCTGTTCATTGTGTTAAGGTTTTTCTAAGACACACCTCGCTGTGCATTGTTGTACCTACCTACAACCAAATCAGGGGAAATAAATAACGATAAGTGTTTTCCCAGGTGTGATTATAATTAATAAATTAAATATCGTGGCACACAAAAAACAGAAATATGTTCCACGTTTTCTCGATACTGAATGGTATCGCTGAATCCACTGTAGAACAAATAGCTTCATTAATTTAAACGATTCAATTCGTCAGGAACTTGTATGGATTTAAGTACCTTTGGAGTTTTGTGGAAATTAATTAAAACGGCGCTACTTATAATTTGTTATATAACTGAATATATATGTACATACACATAATTAAGTACTATATTATTATATTGTAAGGTAGTGTTTTTATACCGGAGCAACTTCTAATATCTGTGCTCCAGATATGTTATAGATGAATCAAATTATTAGTTCTCTACTGAAGTGACTGCCAGTGCCGGTTTTGCCTATAGTGTAGGGTATGCACTGCACACGTGCGCAGGGTATCGGGAGGCGCCGCCGCTCGCGGGACCTAGATACAAAAATTACGCAATTTAAAAATAAAAATAAAATAAACTGCGTGGGTTCGTAATCCATGCGAACGAAGCCGCGAGCGGAAGCTAGTCATTTATAATTGCACCAGTTGCACCCAAATTTAGATGACAATTTGATCGCGGGCCTACTAGAGGTGCCAGGATATTTTTTGTATTCGGGCGTTTCGTGGGTTAGAGTCGCCCCTGGTGACTGCCTTACCGGTTGCGGCAACTAGACCAATGACCGCAGCATTCCCAGGTTGGCCAAAGTGTTATGGTGACATTCTGAAATTCTCGGAAGCAGCCCGGAGTTTGGAATTGTGCCAGATGGGAATAGGCCCGCCCCCTATAACATGGGACTTGGGGAAATGTAGGAATACAAAAAGCACACCTCTGCATAAACCTTGGGAGAATACAGGCATCTTGCTATTTTATATTTGTGTTACTACTGAAGTCTGAATAAATAGGGGTACACCACAAAATTTCGAAAAGCATCAATTGATAGTGCGCTTTAATCGAAGCGTTTTCGTGGCTACTCGTATGTTTACACCACATTAGATCCTATTCACATGTACTTTAGACCACATTAAATCCTGTTCACCCGAACGTTCAGCGTTGGCGGATAACTGAGTTTAGTATGTAAGCATGACGAGGGATAAAAAGGAGAATTTTAGTAATTGTAGTAAGTAATAACATAAACTGCACTTTTCATAGGTAATTACGAGCTCGCAGCTTAATCCGAAATATACACTATGAAGGTGTAAATAATTTTGAACGGCATTAGTTAACACGGTTGGCGATGTAGTTGATTGATGGCTTCGATATGTGTTAAATGTTCTAGTGTCGTTTGTATGGCCTCGTGATACTTGTTCCGGTTTGTAAACGCACAAACAATAAACGATTGAAATTAAATTTAAAACAACAAAGTTTCCCCGCTCTACCAATAATTCCTGTATCGTGGGTGCGTTTACAAACACAAATATTCACATGGACATACACCCAAACCTAGAACAACTATTTGTAGGGTATACAAATATTTGTTTCGTGCGGGATAGCGGGGTAGCGCTGCAATCAATCTTTCAGCCACTGCGGGAACTGTGCCGTCTTCAACAAATCTATACATATAAATAAAATTGGAGTGTCTGTTTGTAATATTGAAATAACCGTTTTTTACTAAATGCATATGAATATATTTACGGTACATACACCAAAATAACATTTTTTACAATTTTTGTCTGTCTGTCTGTCTTTCTGTCTGTCTGTTTGTATAGGCTAATCTCTGAAATGGCTGGACCGATTTTGACGGGACTTTTATTGGCAGGCAGCTGATGTAATAAGGAGTAACTTAGGCTACTTTTATTTTAGAAAATATCTTTTATTTTAGAAAATAATAAGGTTAAGTGCATTTGGTCTCACTAAAAAATACATTGTTAAGTTTCGACATCCACGCGAACGAAGTCGCGGGCACAGCTAGTAAATAATAAGAGCGAATACTTGCAATAAACATGTTCAGGGGCAGCCAACACATCGTGAAGACAGTCACCACGATCACCATCATCTTGATCATCTGGAAAAATAAAATGTTTTAAAAGGGAAAAAATTGGGAAACAAACGGGTTAATATTATTGTAAACTTTATGATGGGTCTACTGATTTGTTTTATATGTGAGTGAAACAAACGATTTAGTCGTAATAGACGTGTAGCGACTACTATTCGCAACATGGCAAAAAGTAAAGCGCCATCTATCGGAGTGAATCTACAACAACAAACCCTGAATCGCACAATGAAAGTTTAAAACGATTCTAACACATATACGAATGTCCGACATCAGTCGTTGGGCTTCGGCCCGCCAAGCTAACCACCTTGCCTGGTCGCAGGATCCCCCCTTTTCAATGGAGGAACACCATGCCTCGTTCCTCCAAAGACGTACCTGCATAATATAAAAACATTCCGTCCAAAGATGGGCAGACCTCAACATTATGACTACGCTAACACATTACTATCAAAATATTCATACATATAGTATCAAGGTTGTATACCCGAAGGGTTAGGCAGAGGAATATTATTGTACACCGAAATTTATAACGATAATGTTATAAAGTCCTATTTAATAAGGGACGAGCCTATTGCCATCAACCGGGTTCCAAACAACAGTTCCAAACTCTATGCTATGCTGCCATGGTACTGAGAATTTTTACCTATACAGAAAAACTCAAAAACACTGCTTAGCCCGGGAATCGAACCCAGGACCCTACACTTAGCAGTCGTGCTTGAAACCACTAGACCAATGAGGAAGTTTAATAACACATATAACACCATATAATTTAATTAATGTAAGAAAGAAGGAAAGTACAATATTCTGCACGGATTTGATGAGAACACAAGAAGTAGAAATTCTACACAAACGATAACAAACACAAAAAAGCGATCCTTATATTTTCTGTATAAATAACTACATATTATATCTGTCCCACAAAAAAAGAATTTGAAATCGCCTTTGAAAAACAAATTGCTTACGGAGTCATAAAATTTGTCTAGATATAGCTTTGTGTGTCATACGTTACAGAGGCAAAGGGACTTTGTGTTTTTCCCGTCTACTTTATGTACGATACTCACAAAAGAAACAATCCATTCGAAAGAACAGGATCAAATAAAGGTAATTATGAAGCTTTATATAGCTAGAAATATGAGATACCGCTAACTAATGATAGGCCATAGATAGACAAAAGACAAATGTAGCAGTTATTGGATAATATGTTACATATTTTGATATAAATAATGTTTATTTTTAGAATGTGAAACTGTATAGTTTTGCTGTGTTATAAGAAATTATATTATTAAAAGAAATCCAATTTTTTTCGAGTCTATTTCATTTTTTTGAGAAATCCATACTGGTGGCTTGGTGCGGGTTGGCGAACTACACACACCATCAAGAATTTTATGGAGCCCCCTCAGGTGTGCAGGTTTCCTCCTGAAGTTTTTCTTCACCTTTAATTTTGATTTTTGTTTAATTAAAGATTTTGAAGGGTTTCGTCATTCCGCCACTGTCCTTATACCTTTTTTTTATGCGATAGGCGGCAAGCAAAGAGACGGATCGCCTGATGGTAAGCGATTACCGTCGCCCATGGACACCCGCAACACCGGAGGAGTCACAAGTGCGTAGCCGGCCTTTTAAAAAGGAGTACGCTCTTTTCTTGAAGGTCGTATTGGTCCGGAAATACCGCAGGCGACAGTTCATTCGACAGTTTTGTTGTGCGAGGCAGAAAGTTTCGCGAGAAACGCACAGTTGTGGACTGCCAACCATCTAAATGATGGTGATGGAACTGCTGTCGCGTAGAACGATGGCGGAAAAAGGCGGCAGGGATCAGTCCGAACAATTCCTCGGAGCACTCCCCATAATATAGGCGATAGAAGATGCATAGCGAGACCAGATCTCTACGCATCGCCAAGGGGTCAAGCCGTTCCGCCACTCTCCTTATACCTAAATTATATTTACGGTTCAAGGTATCCTAATGTGTGTAAGGGATTTATTTTGGAATGTTTGTTCATCGGTATAAGACCAGGCGTTCATAAAGCAATGTATTTTCAGGAATTGTTGTTTCATAGTCGACGTATGGCTTACATGAAGAGAATTATAACTCATAAAATCTATTTATCTTAGCCGTATCAAAAACAAAGCTGTGGGCCATAAGAGAGTACAGTACTGATTATATTCGTTACCCGTCTTAGAAAATGACTACAGAGTTAATGCATTCAGTGATAGCCAGGGAGCGCTTATGTAAGAATTGACTTCGTAAATGGTAGGTAGGTACTCCTATTCAGCAGAATATTGTACTTTCATAAGAATTCGTCATTGAGTCTTAATGTACACACGAAGGTTTGTATAATACTTGAAGTAGTAGTATTTCCTATACTATCATTTGTTGCTTACTAAGAAGCCAAACCAGACGCGTTGTAGAGCTTTGTCAAGGCATTCTAAACGCAGGTGGAACGTAACACTGGCGTAGAGTGTTAATGTAATGACAACTTCATACTGACCTTACGTTTAGAATGCTGCAGACGCGAGTCCCTCGCATCCTGCGCCTCACCGGGCGGCCGCCCGCCCCACACGGCATGCGCAATGCGCGCGTATGTACACACGAGCGCACCAAGCGGCAGTGCAAACTGGAGGATTAGCAGCGCGCAAGTGTACTGACCACTCTGCCCCGCATGCTCCCACTGTTCGAGGCAAATATCTCTGTGAACACGCCGTATAGTCTTTAAAACTTTGTTGCTATATTATCATATCGGTAGTGTGATCGTAGCTCAAATACTGATGGCCCGATAAATCAGAAAACTGAAAATAATGCCTGCAGTTTTTAGTCACAATAATAAAAGAAGAAATGATAAATGAACTTAGACAAATCCAGCAACCAGGAGCTGGTTTAATGTTGTAACGTATAATTAATTTAGAAATTAGGTTAAGTTGGCAGGACCATGCTAGATAAATGGTCTTTGCCCAACGTGACATTAATTATATTGTTTTACTTACGCTTTGCAGAACTGATGCCAGGGTGTCGGTCTCTGCAGTTGCGAAACGACGACAATTGGTGCAGCAGTTGATAATGCACCTATCCACACCGCAGCCACCACCATTTTTGCGGCCGCCTTTCCCAGTCTAGGCCTTAACGGCCTCATGATAGCCATGTACCTATCGATGGATATCGCTAGCAGCGTGTACGCACTCACGAGCACCGACACAGCTTGTGTGTAATTCACTACTTTGCACATCACAAAACCAAACGGCCAGTACCGCAGTATCAACATAGGAACGAACGAAAACGGCACACAGAACAGTGTCATCAAAATATCCCCAACAGCCAAGTTCACTATAAAGTAGTTCGTCACAGTCTTCATGCGCGGCGAAGTTTGTACTACGAAACATACTAATCCGTTTCCAATAAGTGCTACTAGAAATACTATGGAATACATAAGGTATATGCAGCTGTGGAACAGCTTTGATGTGAGGAAGTCTTCTGGGTACGAATCAGGGTCGCAAACATCGTAGCTTGGCCATGTCGCGTTTGTTGTAGCATTAGCCGTTTGTTCATCAGTACTACTGGTGTACGCTTTGAGCGCCTCGAATACGGTAGTAGTTTCATAGTCAAAGTTATTGGCATCTAACATAATGCGACAACTTTCTCTTTTATTCCCACATCATCAAATGCTTTCAGCAACGGCGTAGCAATATCTGAAAAGAAATAAACTTGTTGTTTATTTTTGTCTCACAGCTTATCCAGCTAAATATAATTGCAACAAATTGCCGCATTTTAAATGCATTCGTTTGTTTAAGAAACACAGGTGGGATGTGTAATAACGCTATTAAATTCTCAAAAACATTTTCGTGGCTAGAATGTGGGCTTACACGTAAATATGCGAGACGTAGCAGTCGTAACTCGCAAAGTTTACGACCACATAGTGACTACACATCGCGTCAATTCACGTCACTGTGTGGCCTTGCACCAACATTCATACTATGGTGGTCACGGCAGCTCGCTTTTGTTAGTTACTTAGTCGTTTTAAGCGTGTCAATCTCCCGTTTCATTCCAGATGAACTTGTTGTCGATCCTATCTTTCAAAGAATCCCTGAATTTAGCTTGGTCAATAGCTATATTTAGTATAGCGACTTCAAACTCAGTTACTGACCACAAATTCTAATGATATCTTTATCTCCTAACGCATCACATAATAGCAATATGATTGTACAGATTCTGTACACACAACTTTGTGACACACAAATTTGTAATTCTGTACTACAGAATTACAAATTTGAGTTCGTTATTTAACACAGAGTTTCATTAGAAAACGTGACATGGAAAACAAACTTAATCAATTATAAAAACTTTTGTACAAGTATCTTAAGACGCATTAGGAAGGCATTTCTTGCAAAGTTGAGACAGCAAAGTTCTATAAAATTTTTAATAGTAAAGTCATGTGATTCTTTATTCGTGTTCATCGTAAATACTCTGTGGCCTAACAGTCGTGACGGCTCGTATGTTATGAATTCAAGTCCTGGCGGACGCGTAACAAATATTGATAATTGATCTGTGTGAAGTGGTAAACGAAGTGTGTTTGCTCTTTAATGTCTGTAGATGCAGCCAAAAGATGTCTCGGTATGAAACGAGTTAAAAATTGTTTCCACTACTTTGTTGTTTAGTCTTGGCAACGAATTTCCTTTAATCTTCTTTCACTAAATCTGTGATTCCAACAAACTATTACACTATTAGAACGTTCATAAATACTATGAACAAGTTATGCGCTGGATAAGTACCTTGTGACGTGTATTACCTACACAAGGTACAGATATAGACATAACGTTTTATAATTTTAAATTCTATTATTAAAATGTTATTTATTGTTCGTTATTACCTATTCGGTAATAGGATTTAAATGTTATATTTTTTTACAAACGGCCATGTTTATTCGCGTTTGATGGCAATAGGCTCGGCCCCTATTACATGGGACTTCATAAATCGACATCGACGAAATGTGGGTGCACAATAATATAGGGATTCGCCCTTCGGGGATGCGTGTGCGTAGTCTTAGGAGAACAATGTCGAATTTTTTACTTAAGTTTAGTACATAATTAGAGCATAACTTTGTGTAATTGTGTGTGAAAATGTGAAAATTGTGTATCCAGCCGATTTTAAGATATTCATCACAAACGCATTCCACTCTGTCTAACACTAAGGGAATAACAAGCGCGATGCTATGTTATGTTATCTACCTTCTACTCTAAATTATTAATTGGTTAATACATTTATATTAGGAATGATCAACAACATTACCCAAATTAGCGGGTCATTATAAACGTTGTACCATTCATCCTAATTGACAAATTCTGAAATTAATGATGATCATTATTGGAAACACCTGGGACATTCAATGTTACCATAATGAAGTTCATGAGATGTTTTCAAATGTTAGCAAAGAAGTAAAAATTCATTTGAGCTACTTTGCGAAGCTAATAAATTTTATTCATTTATAAATGAGATGCGATTTATAAAAGGGATTTATAGCGCGAATATAAAGTGGAAATGCCTAGATTCCCAAGAAGGGTTTTTACTGACCTCGTTGGTCGGAAGGACGGATGTCCGTTTTCAGATGAAAACGCTGTGATATATTATGTACAATCGCAACTGACTCGCAACTGACTACCGCCGTGCATTAATGAAACAATGCATGAATGTATAATGAAGCTAAAGCGGTATGTAACGATCGTGGCGTACATAAGGCCTCGTGTTACGCTACGCTCATTTCTACCTACAGAATGCATTGTGTTATAGCATATATAAAATCACGCCTGTTTAGGCAGAGACGATGCTGTTATTGAGTCCCATTGCCATCCACCGCGCCCGTTTCCGACACCGTGTTGCTACAAAGAATATCATTATAGAAAAACCCAATAACAGTTTGCTCAACCTGGAAATCAAAGCCAGGACCTCAGGCTCAGGAGCTCCGCTTGCGATTACTAGACCAGTGAGGAAGTAGGTACGAAACTGCAAATAAAAAAAATGTGTTAACAAATCCACACAGTCGGTTTTTAATTTTTGTTAAAAAATTTAACTATTTTACAATTTTGAATGATGGGTAGACCTAGTAAGGACGCTTCTTTTGAAAAACTTTACAAAGGTCAAATGTATGTTGCCCCAAGTCAAGTGAAAACCTTAGACGGTATTGCACTTTGTGATTTAGAACCAAATAAATTACTTAGCCGACCATATGATGAAAAGGTATTACTAAAAATGGAAAGATTAAGACGACGATCGTTACTAATACAGTGATAGTCTTGACATTTAGCGGTTTAAAATGAGCCCAAACTCGAAGGGTTTACTAGTAGCTACTGACGAGTTCCGCTATCTATCTCCGGGCTCATAATCAGGCCCTCTACACCAAATGTTATATATGGGATTCATCAAAATATATCGAGTGATCCTAATCTCGGAAGTTTCATTCCCTAGCTCCTTACCGTTCAGGAGTACTATGGCGTCCATCATCAGCTCAGCATCATGAAATGATGATTTTCAGACGGCAACACTGATTTATTAAGAAAGAAAAGCTCAAACGTGCTATTCTTCCTACAATATTTGAGGGTATCCCTCGATTTCCTTAGGATCCCATCATCAGATCTTGAGTTTCTTGCTGGTCTCTTCTCCATAGGACCTACCCCCACTTTGGAAACGTACACCTAGAATCAGAACGTTTTGAAAGAGCCTGTAAAGGCCTACTCGAAATAAAAATATTTAACTTTTACTTTGAAAGTATTTCCTTACAGAAAAACCCAATAATAGTTTGCTCGATATGGGAATCAAAGACATGACCTCACGCTCGGGAGTCGCGCTTGCGACTACTAAACCAGTGAGACAGCACGAAACGTGCAAATAAAAAAAATGTTAACAAATCCACTTCCGTTAGTGAGAAGCAACGAACTCTTATGGCAAAGTGCCAGATACCAGGACAGTTAAACAATCAATCAAGTCATGAACTGGCCGTCAGTTATTCACTCTGTGGTAACAGTGAAGTCAGAATCAGTAAATTAGAATACAAAATACTATCTATAATAATAATAATAGATATTACACGCTGATTTTAAGAGCACATGTTTATGTTGTAATGTTGACGATAAGGTCGCTTAAATTGTAAGAACAAAATCAAATATAATTACAAGTTTTCTATCCAAGGTATTAGACGTCACTTTCTTTTGTTTCTAATTGAAAACTTACCTTTTTGTAGAAATCCTTCGCATATTTTGACTAGATCACACAAATTTAGCATTCCACTTAACATAACTAGCATTACGTCTATTATTCACTTTAGGGTTAGGCAGAGGTGTAATAGTGTACACCAATTTTTACGGGTGTTGAAAGTTCCATTTAATAGGCGGCAGCCTAATACGATCTATCGGACACAGTTACAGACTCCGCGCTGCTACTTATAAACCCATGTACTTATATCCCTAACAATATTTTAAATGTTATTATGAGTCTCGCAGAAAAAAGAAATACGCTACTCCGTAGCCATCAACGAAACACGTCTCAAGTGTTTACTAGACCCGTGTTGAAGAAAAATCTCAAGTGTTTGTTTACATGTTTTGCGCCGTTGTTTATGGGTACGCGCTAGGTAAGTCACTTTAGATCTAATGGTGGTCTTTATGGTGCTACTGTTCATTATTAGTAATGAGGTAAACAGTTTATGTAAGTTCAATAATAGTGATTTTATTTCGTGTTTAGTGCTTTATGAGAAGTGATTTAGGTTGGAACATTTCGTTTTGAATGATAACGGAACTTTTTCAAAGTTTGTTTACGTGATCCATGGATGCACAAAACAAGAAAGCATTCAAGTTCAAAGTCATTTTACATCATGTAAAGTACATTTGTCAACCGACTTTTATTTTATTAATAGGTTGTCTGGTCTAACGATATACATATATTAACAAAATCATCTTATTACCGAGTTATTACTTTAACAACATATGAAAAAATATCCATACGAACTCCGTTTATCTAATAATCTATAAGAGGATGGATAGATGAAATTCTTGGTTTGCCTTTTTGCATTCTAATGCTGTAAAAATACGTATATGTCCGACTTTATTATACTTACTATATATTATATAGAATCAGATATGTATAAAGTAAAACGATGGATTACCAAAGAAACAAAATACATAGAACAATATTGTCTGGTGACAGTGACATGCTGGATTCGATTCTGACGGCGGGGAAAATGTTACTGAATTTTCCAATTGATTTTTATAAGATATTTCAGCGATCGTTTCAATAAATACGTATACAATTTAATAATATTGTGCTAAAATTAAACTTACAGCACTCACAAATAATTGGACTTAAAATTTAAAGAAAATTAACTGAACATAACAAAAACGAAAATGTAAATTATAATAAGCATTTACCGAAATTGTAGTTGCTGTGATACCACAATAATCCGAAGCACATATATTATATCGAAATCTGGGCGTACAATAGTACACCTCTGCCTAACCCTTTGGGGAATACAAGCAAGAATTGATGTCGTGTTATATAACATTTATTTCTTCCAGGTCTCTTTTTGGCGTAGCGTCCTCGGTTTGTTTCACAAGTGATCACAAAGCCCACATGTGGTGAAGGCGGCCATATGTCATGGTAGTCCGACATAAACCTCAGTATCACAACATGCTACGTCACAATATATGTTTGAAAATTTAATATATGTTTATAAAAATATTTCGAACTTTATCAAACCGTCTGATACTCATTCTTTGAACACTAGCAATAAACACAACAATAAGCAATTCGTTCATCACAATGTATACGCTTTTACAATAAACTTCCCAATGATATACGTAATTTAACATTAAAGAAGTTCAAAATTGTAATTAAATCTAAACTTTGTAAAAAAGGATACTATAAAATTTCGGACTATTTAGATGACGAAAACGCTTGGGATTGAGCCGCTCTTTAGCCTTTCCTTTTTTTTATATACAATTTTTGCCATTAATTATTATATTATTTACTTCATTATTTTAATATTGTAATGTCGTATAAATTGAAATGATTTCTTATATATAACCGCTATACATTGTAAATGTGAGTGAGATCTAGGCTGAACGGTCTTAATTTCATTAATTCTCACGATAACTGATCCATCCTTGCACTCTGTTGCGACAGGTTAGCTCAAATAGTTATGGCACTTTCTTCAAAAGGCTATTCCACCCTATATTTGTCTCACAAAAACCCTTACATTATTACAATCTGTCTGGATTTTAAAATAGACCTTGACCCCTGAGTTTGTTTCGGCGTTTCTTCTCAGGGATAGTCATAGGAAATGCCGATGCCATCTAGTTTAAAAAAGACATGTAAAAGTGATTGAAATCGTAATTGCAAAATAAATAATTTCATTTCATTTCATTCAGAGGTGAGTTTATCCCTTGAGAAAACTAGGTGTTATGCACTCACTTATACACGTGGAGTGAATTAGCCTGTTTACGTAATGCCCCAGTTTTAAAAGAAAAATCAAGTTAAAGGGAACTAAGTTATGGTTTTAAACTAGCGTCAAAGTGACTTATATAATATGTACGTAATTGGTTTATATTCTCGTGCAACAATCTATCACTGAATACTTTTTAGAGTGAAATTCAAACGGTTACAAAGCCAGTAAAAGAGGCACTTTTCAAAGCTTAATGTCAGTCCGTCTACACGTGCAGTCTGTGGGCCAGTTTCACTGAGCGGACATACAGCGACTTAGGCGTCCAATATGATAATGCACTAAGAGTACTGTTGAGGCTGCCATAGCGCTGCATAGAAATAGGTGTATCTCACTTGTGTGTTCGTGGTATCACTCACACTATTCTCAGTGTGTTCGCATATGGGTGGATGGATGTCCGCTCTGAACCGTAATTGTATTTTGTTTTGTGTCTGTACCTAGTAATATAAGATATTTAGTAAATTGTTGCCAAACCTATGGACATGGAAACAAAAGATTTAGGTATTATTATAAATAAAATGTTATATAATATAAGTAAAATGTTATTAGGATTACTATCAGCTTCAACTCTCGGGCCCATGACCCTTCAAAATACATTAAACTCTGCCAAACACTACTATTAGCTGTTATGAAATTTAACGGAATTTTTTCCGTGATCAGACAGCTACTATGAGCGCTGGCATCTCATTTATTAAGTTTGTACCAGTAGTACCTACCTACCTAACTAGTGTATCCACAACCAACACACATAATCGTGTGTATCCAAATATTCTAATATGTTCCCCCTCCACCCGAACCATTCAATTGTTTTACTGATACAACTACATAAGCATATTCCACTTATTTTAACAATAGAAAACGCTGTCTCCCAGGGCACGGATGTCTTTAGAATAATTTCTTTAAGTACTGTTTTGGTTCATCTGTGATGAATCCCTGCTGAAAGTAAACACGGTGTCTATTTCTTCGCTTATATATTCTTCGCTTCGCTATAGTCTATTGTAATAGTGGTTCGAAGATATGGGTGGACATGTTTTTCTTTGTCTGTCGAAACATTTAGGTATTAATTCTAATCGTTCACAGTTATATAACGATCCCTATTTTTCTCACGATTTACGATTACCGATTTACCCAATAAACAGCCAACTCCAAACTAAAAAAAAAAAACATTCGATATATAAATATAAAAAACTAATAAAACTAATTTTATCTTCAAGTTTTCGAGAACGAATATGCACTAGTGGCGATAAGATTGTTTAAAGTTGAATTGAAATAGACTTTTGACTAACAGATGTGGTATTGCTGCGTATAAATAAGAGAAGCTGAAAATACTATGAAGATGACCGGATATGTACGTCGTACCAATGCCAAACATAAAAATGAGAAGTTTGTACTTTGATATATGAAATCGCAAATAGAATTGTTTACAGTTTAATGGCCCGCGGTAATGTATAACGCGAACATCTACAAAAGTTTTTCACGAAGACTACGTAGTTGATGAAAACAACAAAGCATCACGCCTGTACTCGGAAGTACAGACTGATGGCTTGTTGTTTGAAGTCTTTGAACGGTTACGCAAAGATTTTTTGGGAGGCTGCAGGACCTGAGCTTCGTGTGAGCGTAGGTTGCGGCCGCCCAGTATTGCTCCTCTTGTAGGAGGATTAAATGAAAATCAGCTTCCGATACGATTACCTTTAATTTCGCGTTTTTATCATATAATAATGGCGGATGCCCAGACGGAAGTAGTGTTAGAGTGCCTGTGCGCAGCACAGGGTTGCAAACTTAAAATATAAAATGTTGCTAGGGTTAAAATATTATAAGGGCGACCATGCAAGGTCCTTAAACTAATGCGGCCCACGCACGGGCTTGTGTTGTGAGACGCCACACCACCCCCCCACGGAGAAGGAAAACCCTAGGATTTTCACAAATCCAAAACATCCCTAAATCTGACCTCCCTTCCACTCCTGGTGGTAACGGGGACAGGCGGTGCTGTGGGAGTAGGTACAGGGGGAGTTGCGGGAGTCGGGAGAGGCGGTGCTGCTGGAGTAGGGATGTGAGGGAGAATAGGGGCGAGGGCGAGATCTATTGAGGATGGGTCAGCTGAGGCGGAAGGTGCTGAGTTCACTGGAGCTGGTGCAGACGACGTAGGTGCTCCGCTGCCGGATAATGTAGTAAGCTCCAGGTGCGCGGGTTTGGTACGATCGATACTGACCGTGGTGCGTTTGCCGTTTATGTCCAGGGTGAGCGTTTTATCTCTCCTTTCCAGTACTCGATGAGGCCCAGTGTATGGTGGTTCTAGTGGTCGCCGTACTTTGTCTTCGCGCAAGAGTACATGCGATGCGTTTGCTAGGTCTTGATATACAAAACTGGATGGTTGCGTGTGACGTGAAGCGGGTACGGGGCGTAGGGATTCCATCCTGCTTCGTAGATCGCTCACGAAATCGGCAACGTCGTTGGTGCTCCTGGGTGTTACTGGTGACACAATTAGCTCACCTGGCAGTCGAAGGGTTTCTCCGTAGACAAGCTCAGCGGACGAGGTATTGAGATCTTCCTTGAGCGCAGTTCTCATGCCCAAGAGTACCAGCGGTAATGCCCTGGTCCACGTGCAAGTGTGGCACATGAGAGACGTCTTGAGCTGTCGGTGCATCCTCTCCACCATGCCGTTGGCGCAGGGGTGATAGCTGGTCGTCCGGATCCGCTTTGTTGCGCACATGTTCATCAGGCGCTGGAACAACGCGGATTCAAACTGGCGTCCCTGGTCTGTCGTCACAATGTTGGGTACGCCAAAGCGGGATATCCAGCCGGCTACTAAATTTTCTGCTACTTCTTCCGCCGTAATTGTTTTCATGGGCCAAACTTCTGGCCACCGAGTGTACCTATCAATAGCGGTGAGGCAGTAATTAAATCCGTTAGAGTGCGGTAGTGGACCAATTATATCAATGTGTATATGTCTAAATCTGCCAGATGGGTTGTTAAATTGACCAAGTGGGGACGTGACATGTCGAGTCACTTTGCTTCGCTGGCACTGTAGGCAGAGTCGCGCCCACTTGTGGCAGTCCGTGTTAACATGCGGCCATACGTAGCGTTCAGTCACCATGCGTACAGTTGCCCGTGCGCCAGGGTGGCTAAGGTTGTGACAGCGGTCAAAGGCGGCACGGCGAAATGGTGGCGTCAAATATGGTCGTGGTCGACCAGTGGAGGTGTCGCATAGTACAGTAATGGCGGTACCTGGGATAAGTACATGCTCCAGTTTCAGGGAGGAATTGTCGCGTACTATGGCTAGCTCTTCATCCGTATTTTGCGATTGGGCGAGAGCGGCGAAATCTTCTTCGAGGGAGATTGACTCGATGCGGGACAGAGCGTCTGCTACTACGTTGTCGGTACCCTTGATGTGGACTATGTCTGTGGTGAATTGGCTGATGAATGATAGCTGGTTCAGCTGTGCAGGTGGTAGTTTCTCCCGTCGCTGCACGAAAGCGTAGATGAGCGGCTTGTGATCTGTATATATGGTTGTATGCTGCACTTCCAGGATGTGTCTGAAATGCTGTACACTTTCATATACGGCGAGAAGTTCTCGATAATAGGCTGGCCACTCAGTCTGTTTAGTGTTAAGTTTCTTACTAAAATAGGCCAGTGGCTGCCAGTTGTCCTGGGCCTCGACACGCTGCTGCAAGCACGAACCTACGTGTGTGCTCGAGGCGTCGGTAAAGAGGCCGAGCGAAGCGTTGCAGTCTGGGTGCGCTAAAATCGTGGCAGACATTAAGCTCCTCTTGCATGCTTCAAAACACTCCGTCAGTACAGGTGTCCACAGGAAGGGTTTAGCTCCTTTGCCTTGTATAGCAGCGACGGCGTCGATCAGGGGTGCTTGATATTTTGCGGCGTCAGGCAGGAAACGACGGTAGTAATTCGCCATACCCATGAATCGGCGCATACCTTGTACTGTCTTGGGCGGCGGGTAGTCCATTAGGGCTTGAATTCTGTCCTCAGGGGGACGCGTGCCAGTTGCATTGATGCGGTATCCCAGAAAGGACACTTCCTCTGCGCCAAATGTACACTTGGCTGTGTTGATGACAACGCCGTGTTCATGCAACCTCTGAAATAAGATGTCGAGGTGAGATGCATGTTCTACGTGATCGCGGGAGTGCACGAGGATGTCGTCGACATAGGCGAAACAAAAATCCAGACCTTGCACCACTTCATCAATAAATCTTTGGAATGTCTGCCCTGCGTTCCTCAGTCCAAAGGTCATGTAGGGGAATTCGTATAACCCAAATGGTGTTATGATTGCGGTCTTGCAGACGTCTTCTGGGTTTATAGGGATCTGTTGGTAAGCTTTGACCAGGTCGATGGTGCTAAACACCGTGGAACCGGCCAAGTTCTGCGCAAAATCTCCGATGTGACGTACGGGATAACGATCCGGGATGGTGCGGGCATTAAGTGCGCGGTAGTCACCACAAGGGCGCCAGGTTGAGTCCTTTTTGGGGGCTAGGTGCAAGGGAGACGACCATGAGCTGCTAGATAGCCGGGCGGTACCAGCACGGACCATTTCTTCGAATTCCTTTTGAGCGGCGCGGAGCTTTACGGGTGCCAGTCGGCGTGGTCGAGATGTTACTGGTGGACCGTCTGTTGTGGTAATAAAATGCACAGTAGTGTGTCTCGGTTCTCTAGGTGCTCCAGGTGGTCGCGTTATGCTGGGGTATTTTGCCAGGATCCCGGTGTACGGCGAGTTGGGAAGTGATACAACCTTCACGCTCGGTTGTTCAGCTGCACGCAGGTCTGCGTAGGAAGACAATCCAGTTTTCCCGTCACGCAGTCTGCCTTGAGCGCAGTCTGGTAGCAGATGGTAATGTGACAGGAAATCGGAGCCGATGATACCCGTTTCTACATCTGCAATGACGAAATTCCACTTAAAATCGCGTCTAAGCCCTAGATTCATGTTTAGCTGTACCAGTCCATAAGTGTTGATCTTAGTGCCATTTGCAGCAACCAAGTCGTATGGCTGAGGCTGCTGGGTGGTTCCTTTTACATGCTGGCGGGGTATGCAGCATATGTCTGAGCCAGTATCAATCAAAAATTTTCTTTTTGAGTACTGGTCAGTCACGAAGAGGCGGCGACTTGAAATGGAGCAATCGGTTGTCGCCTCTACCGACCGCTGCTTGGGTTTTCCTGACTGTTGGAAGGATTGGACCACTTGCATGGTTGGATGCAATTGCGTGCTTTTGCAGCGAAGCGGTCATGGTAAAAACATAACTCTTTGTTTCTAGAGCGTGACCGACTGCGGCTCCTGTTTTGGTTCTGATGATGTAATCGAAAATTTGAGCCATTGCCATCGTTAGAGGAAAGTGCAGCAACTATGCGGGTCAGCTCATCCACCTTCTTATGAAGCCCCTGAATATCTGCGTCCGTATATGACTGGACTGGGCATGATTGGGTTGTACGTACCTCAAATGTAGCCGGTTGTGAATTTATTTCAGTTAAGCTGTCTGCCAACTCACTAAGCTCAGATAATGATTCCAGTCGTTGTGCTGCCAGGATAGTCTGCAGGTATCGGGGTAGTCGGCTCATCCAGATGGTTTTTAGAAGATCTTCCGGAAACATCAATCCTGCTAAAGACTTCAAGTGCCTCAGGAAGGATGATGGTTTTCTGTCACCGATCTGCTCCTTTTCTAGTAAGCGTCTAACTTTCTCCTCATGTGAGTCTGAAAATCTAGAGATAATGGCATCCCTTAATTTAGAATATGGATTAAGTTTAGGTGGTTGCAAAATTATGTCTTCCACCTCCCTTGTGCAGTTAGTGTCAAGATGTGCAATAGCATAGTTAAATTTGGTGCTTTCTTGTGTTATATTATTAATGGAAAATTGAGCTTCTAAGCTGGCGAACCATAGAGCAGGGCGGTCCTTGCAAAATGGAGGGGTGCGGATTGAAACTCTGTTTATAACCTTTTCCATGGTAGAAGCGGACTGTCCTTCCTCTACCGTGGCCCCAGCGTTAGGATCAACTTCGCCGTCACTCATGTTATAGACAGGACGAAAGGGGGATCGAGAGCTTAATAAAAACAGAATAAATGTGGAAAAGCGGTGTGCGTCCCAATCCCAATGTTATAAGCTAGCAATACACACACAATTCAAGTAAGGTTAGTTATACTAGAAAAACAGTTCACAATGCTTCACTGATGTAGAGTGATATTGTTATGATAGCTATTGTCACAGGGTTACTTCGTTGGCGGCTTCGGGGCGTGGCGCGTCAGGATCTTTAGTGACGTGCGGACCACGTGGATTTGGAAGCACTCGTCGGGGCGTCCTCGTCGACGGCGAACTTCGTTGGGTTGGAATGAGCGCGTTGCTGGTGCGTAGTCGCGTGTCAACGGTGGCAAGGGGCAAACGCTGTTGTACCAGGGGTCGCCGGGTCGTCGGCGTAAACGTGTTCGCCAATTGGAAGAGACGCAGCGTGGTCTGCTCGATTCTTTGAATTGTTCTTGAAGGGGTCACCACTTTGGGAGGCTGCAGGACCTGAGCTTCGTGTGAGCGTAGGTTGCGGCCGCCCAGTATTGCTCCTCTTGTAGGAGGATTAAATGAAAATCAGCTTCCGATACGATTACCTTTAATTTCGCGTTTTTATCATATAATAATGGCGGATGCCCAGACGGAAGTAGTGTTAGAGTGCCTGTGCGCAGCACAGGGTTGCAAACTTAAAATATAAAATGTTGCTAGGGTTAAAATATTATAAGGGCGACCATGCAAGGTCCTTAAACTAATGCGGCCCACGCACGGGCTTGTGTTGTGAGACGCCACAATTTCATTGTATGTACCTACTGTAATATTGAGCGCGCACATAGTTTGGAATTCCAGCACAATTCCGAACTACGGGTTGGTATTCAGAATTTTCTGACAAGGAATCCGACTCTGCTCTATCTTCTTGGAATCGAAAAGCCGCGCATATACAGAACTACCAATGAGGCAATTAGGAAATCTATACCAATAAAAATAACTGAAGTGTCTGTTTGTAATGTCCAAAAAACAGTTTTTTACTAAATCCATATGAAAGTATATTCGGTACGTAAAACAAAAAAAAAAAAACAATTTTTGTCGGCTAATCTCCGAAACGACTGGACCGATTTTGACGGCTGTTGATAGCTGATGTTATAGGGAGTAAACATAGGCTAATTTTATTTTAGGAAAACAATTAGGGTTACGCGCAAAAATGTACGGTTTCGTAATCCACGCGGGCGATCCGCGAGCGGAAGCTAGTCTTGAAAAATGAGTGTAATTTATTTGCTAATATACAAGATTTTGTGGCTAGAAGGTAGTGAGTACTCAACATTTTAAAATTCGTCGCTTTTAAATAATGTATGACCGCTGTAAATAAGACCTCGAGCTGTCAGTAGCAAAGGTAACCAAAAGGTGCTTTCGTGTACCTTTTTTATTACAGTTCCCTTTTAGCCATGTTTACCTATTAACCCATACATAAAACGTACTTTGCCCTTCATTTGATGACCATTACAAGAAAAGTTTACAAGACTCCAGTAAAAGGGAAATTAAGTAAAAAATTGTTTTTTCTTTTTCAGGAGACGATTTATGTTCCTTTCCCAATCTTGTTTTGGTATTTTGCAATAAAACCTTCAGCATAATATTAGGAATGTTCGAGGAAAATTATATTTTCCTTAATATAGTTTTTACTGTACCATATTTTGCATTAGTGCTCCTTGCGACTATAGAAGTACTAGCTTCCGCCCGCGGCTTTGCCCGCATTGATTACGAATCCGTGCATTTTTTCGGGTCACACGTAGTGCCATCTAGCATCCTAAAGCAATTGTGACCGTCGAATTTTAGGTATCGTTCTTTTCCTCGGGAAGAGTACTTTTTTCTGCGTGAAAGGTACCGTATGTCCTTTTCTATATCCTTGAAAACGTACATATATGCCAAATTTCATGATTAGCGGTTCTGTGGTTTAGGCGTGAAAAGGAACCAAACAAACAAACTTACATTCTCATTTATAATATTAGTTAGGATTACTATTAAAAAACTGCAGAACAACTTCCATATACATAAATATTTACTAAAGCGTACGAGTATTATCAAGGCATTAACGGCAATGTTTGTGCAGTGATTAAGGCTGTAGGATTTCTGCCCTGCGCAGCTGTAGTTCAAACATTTGCTTTTTATGAAAATGCTTAGTAATGTTTTTGAATCCCCCAGATTATTACTACCTACATAATTGGTTAATAGTTCGCGTTTTATACAGGAAAGGGCGATCCAGGAGTCGGATTACAATCTAAATAAATGTATCATGATGTGACAAACATGAACTTAATTACAATATTGTGGAAGAATGAGGTGTGGTGCTCCTCCATTGAAAAGGGAGGCTCCTCCGAGCAGGCAAGATGGTTAGCCTGGCGGGCCGAAGTCCGACGATTGATGTCGGACATTCGTATATGTATTAGAATCGTTGTATACTCTCATAGTGCGATTCAGGGTTTGTTGTTGTAGCTTCACTCCGATAGATGGCGCTTTACTTTTTGCCATGTCGCGCAGTCGCTACAATATCATTGTTCAAAAAATTGCAATTCTTAACTAGGTACAGACGGCTGCAGTAATCAATGGTTACTCCCTCACGTAGTATCCTTGTTCGCGAGGGTTCTAACCATATTAACGCAGCCGTATGTGTATAGATACATAATTTATCATTTCCCTCTCACCCGTTTCTGCAACCGAGGCTTGTGAGAAGTTTTAAATTTCCGGCATGAAAAGCTTCATATATCCTTTTTCAGGTTTCATATCTATGTAGAATTCCATTAAAATCGGTTCTGCAAACATACAGGCAGACACTTGACAGTATAGAGACGGAATAGACGAATAGACTCTTTCGATGTTTAATACTGGCAGGGATAAACACGATCATTTTTGTTTTCAGTTTGGTACGATTGATCTGTGACTGAATAAACTTCGGATAAGTTACACAAACTGATCCAATTTCAAATTATCGGCAGCTTAATTACGTATAAAGCGACAGCAACGTGACAGCCGCGCGACAGAAATCTCACTGTCAACCAATACATTATATGACACAAAAATGACGTTTGACAAAAGCTATCGCGCGATCTACGTCAGTCGCGACATCGGTAATTAGGTTGCCGAAGCCGATAATTATCCGAAGCCTATCTTTTATCTTGACATTACCTTCAACTTAGTTTGAAAGTACCCGCAACTGGGTCGCAAAATCAAACAGATTTATTTTTATCATTCCTCTAAAAGCAAATACGACCACATGAATACGGGGCTGAACAAATAAAAGTTTGGTGCAAAATATATTTGATCGCAACTTTACTTAAACATTATAAGCTTCGAATATTTTCTTATGTTCTCATATAGCGTTGTTCCTTACAAACTGACAGTTATTGCGTTTTCCTCGAAAAAGTTAGAGTCAAAGTCAAAGTCAAAGTGAAGTTGTTTCTGGCAGTCTATAAGAGGGCCCATTTTCAGCCGTACATATTTACGGACTGAAACGAAGAAAACTTTGAAATGTTTTAGTTTCAAACATTTCAAATAGTACATAAATTAGTTCTAAAATAAAATTCACAATATGACGAAAGTCCGAGTATAAGTTATATAGTTGCTCTTCCCGTTACACCACTATCACCAAACTGTATTAAATATACATAGTTTGGTCAACAAGAAAGGTGACTTTTTATTTTTCTCGTAAAATATTAATTTATTCATCAATATCTATTTTGTCCCCTTCAAAGTAACCCCCCTCAGATATAATAAACTTGTGCCAGTGCTTTTTCCATTCTACGAAGCAGTTCTAATATGCGCTTTTTGGTATTGCCCTGAGCTTTTCCAGCGATGAAGTCTTTATCTTCTCAATCGTAACAAACCTCCGTCTTTTCATGGGTCTTTTCCGTTTTAGGAAAAAGAAAAAGTCGCAGGGGGCCAGTCCGGTGAATACGGTGGCTGAGGCATGATTATGATGTTACATTTAATCAAAAAATCAAGAAAAAGTAACGATGTGTGAGCTGCATTATCGTGATGCAAAAGCCATGAATTGTTTTTCCACGAATTCGGCCGTTTTTTTCGTATTACTTCGCCCAAATCGCATGGCATGAGCTAACCGATATACTCAGCAACGTCTCTAATAGCGACTATTCGGCATAAAAAAAATATATTCTTCGCTGCTTCAAAGTTTTCATCGGTTTTGACGTGCTGGGGCATCCAGGACGAGCATCATCATTAACATCATCTCGGCCTTCTCTGAAGGGCTTGTTTAACTTTTTGTTTGCTGAAAGAGATTGCCACAGTCAACATTTCAAGTGCGTTGCCTAATGTTATCTTTCACACAAATTCTTTGCACCATTTTTATCGACAGCAAAAAATCAGCAAGCTCACCGAATCACGTCTAACCTTTATATCTGTCAAAAACAAACTAAAAATGCAAAATGGCTAATAATGTCAACATATGTTGGGGACATGTACGTACGCACATAACAAAAGAAAAAAAAACGAAAATTGAATGTTCTTAGCCCGCGAAATTTGAACGTCACGTACTTTTTAACAATTCTCGTATATATAAGTAGGTACCAACGATATACCCGTAAATATTTACGTCCACAAAAATTACATTAAGTACGTTTTTATAAACAACTCCTTTTATGTGCAACCCTTTAATTTTATATTCGTGTCGGCAAAGATTCTCCAGAAGATCCTGAAAACTATTAAAATTGCAAAATACCCATTTCTATGCGTGGTATGGCAGCTCAGACACACTATAATATATTTGCCTGCCTATTATTATCTCTTATGAGAAAAACCTGAGCATGAGTAGGCCTATCGACATTTCCACACGATGTATTACATAATATTTGCAAGTCATTACACAGATTACCCTTACATGATCTCGGTTAGCCATCAGCAATCAGAAATAGATAAGTATCAAGTACTAGACATGTATTTATTAATAGCTCCCATATTTTGTAAAGCAGACTTGGAAACACAGAATTATAAAAAAAAATATCCTCGGATCTTTCTCAAACAGATTAAAGCATTATATAGAAAAATATATATTGGTCTTGTTCATTTAATCGATAGTTTTTTTTTTCTTTTATCTTGTTGCTAAGGTTATCGCCCTTGACTGAAGAACACGATGTTAAACGAATTTTCTCGAGACTAACGAGGCAGTTAATACTGTATCTACCTATACAGTATTACTTTGTATCTATATTATTATTACATAGATGTATTGATCCTACTCTGAGTATTGAAGTAATAAACAGACAAAAATAGGGCCGAACACACTTACTTTTTGAATGGTAAAAATAATAATTGTTGTAAACAACTGAACTATTCGGATGATAATATAACAAACTTTATAATATTTTAGCGACCCGGCCCGACTTCGCACGGGTAATTGCCTACTTTTTTTTTTATAAAATGGTCTAATTTTATTTAATAAGAATATATAACTGTATTGCTTTACGCGGCGCACGCCAGTAAAGCTCCCAGTCGGCTTAATTTTTTCCGACATATTCAACAATCATCATCATATTTCAGCCAATTTACACAAAAACACCTAAACCTTCCTCATGAATCACTCCTTCCATTGCTGAAAACGTATGAAAATCCGTTCAATAGTTATTGTGTTTATCGCGTTCAGACAGACAGAGAGACAGACGTTGGAGGACTTTGTTTTATAGTATGTAGCGATGATAAAATCTTTATATATAAAATTCGGGTATGCGTGTGTTCGTAATTCTTTTCCTCATAAACGGCTTGAACGATTTCGAAGTTTTTATTGTACTTATGCAACCGGGTCCGACTGGCAGCCTAATTTCCGATGTAGGGACAGGCGTAGATCGCGCGATAGCTTCTGTCAAACGTCATTTTGTGACATATAATGTATTGGCTGACAGTGAGATTGCTGTCGCGTGGCTATCGCGTTGCTGTCGCTTTTTTACGTAATTAGGCTGCCGGTACGTGACGCTGTTGTCGAGATCCTGAAAACAAAATACAAGCAGACGAGTTGTGGGCAACCGGTATATATAAACATAAAATCCACCCTTCAACCGAGTAAATAGACTTTGACTCTCATCCGATCCAACTTCTGCCAGTAAAGTTTCGCGTCTAAGTATAAATAATATTAACTACACAGTGCCACTCAGAGTTAAATAATTAACACATTTATCATAATTATTTCATTCGTTGCCAAACAGAACAAAGGAGATAGGTACATATAATAGAACTTTACTTGTTTCTTCTTAGCTTGATTTCTTGAGAACTTTATAACAAATACATAATGTGGTAATATTATAACTTTTGTAGTTATATCTATTTAAATATTATTTTGAACACACATCATTATCCTAAGTAAATCGTATTTAATAAGAAAATTAATAAAAAAATACCTATCACGACATTCAAAAAACTAAGTTCTAGGTGGTTCTAGGCATTAGCTTAAAAAGGATTTTCCAAAATTGAACCTAATTCTTACGGCAAAATAGGGTTCAAAGTTTGAATGAAAAATCTTTCTACGCGAACGGAGTAGAATATAATTATCTTTATTTCATGTAAACCAAGTTCAGGCCCATTTAAAAGGTCAAGACTCTAGACGCACGATTCCAAACAGTAGTTCCTATGAGAAGAACCGGCAAGAAACTGCATGGGTTTTTTTTTAACAAATTAAGTAGTTCTTATAATCTAGATTTGTACAATGCGAGAATAATTTATAAGTCGGAAATTTGAATGGTATTTTTTATGAAACCCTCAATAACTTTTTTCTTCATGAATAAATTGTACCCGTGCGAAGCCGGGACGGGTCGTTAGTGTAATATAATATTTAAAGGAAAGAAAAAAAAATTGCGGGCACTCGTAGTATTTAACTAATTTAACAACTTACTAATTACTTGAGGGAGCTGGAGATAAGTTTCTTTGACCATTTCAAACATCCAAATTTAATTTGACTAATTCAAATCCCTATGGTGTTAGTGAAAATGCCAGGAGGGAACGCCCTAGAAGGACATATACGGACCTTATTGGTGATGTCCTTCGAAAAGTTCAGATACGCTGTACTCACCAGCATCCATGTATGAATGTATGTAGATAAAACAAAAGGGCAACAAGGAAAGGGTAAGGATCGTAGCACGTGGCGTTCCACAGTTTCTGCCTACCCCAATAGGAAAAAGGCTTGACATTATATTATGTAAATCCCTCATATTCGCTTTACATTATTGAGATTCACTTCAACCAAAATATTGACAATTTCCTATTGAATTGGACGAGTAGGATTTCACATCAAATAATGGTGTTGAGTGTTTTACGCTCCGATTGCACCGATATCAATTTATGCAGATACGGGTCAACGAAACGTTAGCACATGTATAGTGAAAACGAAAAGCCTTTTAGTCTAAAGTTGTCTATTACTGTCACGAATATTTACTTTTTTATCGTAAGATTTCATTTGATGTTATCTACCATAAAACTTTTGCGACACTATTTGTGTACATTGAATATATTTTTCCTAGATTTTAATTGTGCTGGTTATAGTAAACGTATCGTACAGAATCCACATTGGTATTTTGGAATATGAAAAGGTTGTCTGTCTGTCTTTTTGAACATTTTTTGACCTTATTTAATAAGACCGCGGTTGATTTCAAATTCAACCCACTCTTATTTTTCTTTTGTTTCATTCCATTATCTTAAATTACTTTTTAATCTTAAAAAATATTTTGTGTATTTCCGTAAACACAATTTACAGAGCACAGGGAGCTTGGTACAAAATTCAACTTCTGAGTTTACCACTAGTGTATATTTCATCCATAGGTATCTGTTTCGGATGAGTGTAGAAACCGGCATGGCATTTCAAATTTAGCCTTAGGTCGGTAACGCATTCCTAGTTACTCATGAACCTCTGCTGAACATCTTGTTCATAGACGACAATGATCGCGATGAAGTATCATTATGTGACCTTCAAGTTATTTCACACCTTACTACAGCATAAAACAATAAATTTCCTGCTAAACGGGAAGAAAAAGAAAATAACTACGTAATACGTGGCTTTTCATTCGCGTTCACCGTAAAACGCAAAATAAAAAAAGTTTTTTTAAAAAAAGAACTTCGTACTCTGTAATTTGAGCGACGTAATTCAACTTCTTTATTTGTCAAAAGTAAGGTAAGGTCTCATTAAGAAATGTGGAGTAGGTACAATAGAAATGGATGTATTTGATGATGAATAAGGGCTCCCGCAGACGGCCGACTGATCACTGAAACAACAATTAAGTCGTAATGAAAAGATTTGCAATGTATATGACAATGCGCATACGACACCAATTCAATTTCTTTCTTTTTATTACGACTAAACTTTTGTGTCGGTAATCAGTCGGCCGTCTGGCAGAAATTTAAGGATGCTCAAAGTCAAAGTCATATATTTTTATTTCGAGTAGGCCTTTACAGGTTCTTTCAAAACGTTGTAGTTCTAGGTGCACGGTTCCAAAGTGGGGGTAGGTCCTATGAAGAAGAGACCGGCAAGAAAGTCGATGGATACTCTTTTAAAATAATAGTTTTATACTGGGGCAATCTTTAACGGTAAAGACTATGCTAGTACTATGCAAGCCAATGTGCGCAAAACCACGCAAGAACAGTATTACTATAGCTCAATCTCAAAATCTTTTGTTGTTATTATAATATAGTTCTCCATATCCTACTATTATATAGGCGTGCAAACTGCTTTAATTTTTCGCTGAAAACAAATGTAAATTTTCAATTTGAATAATATGACGAGGCAATTTATTGAGTACCTATCTATATATTTTAGTTGCCATGCAATATTTACTCATATGCATTAAGGTAGTCCTGCTAGGTGTTATCTGAATTTTGTGTTATGTCAACTACTATCTACCCTTTCATACATTTGAATATTACTTTTGACAAATATAATGTAATCTGGCAAATTTAAAAAGTTGGTAGAGTAAGAGTTTTTAAGTTTATAAAATCTGGCTGGTAACTTTCGATTTTATATTTAATTTACATATAGTACTTTTTTGTGCTTTTAATACTGATTCCTCCGTTGCGTTTCCTCAATAGGTTAGTGCATATCTTAATGTAGATGCAACATATGCATGGTATGTTGTCATAACTGTAGAGGTGATACTGAGACGATGCTTACTGTTTGTTTATTACAGTTCAATTTCTGTCTTATTTTTAAACGTTTGTGCCTGTGCCGTAGGTATATATTTATGAATAGAGAAGTAGAAAAGAATCCACTTTCAACTGATAGACAAGCTATGGGCTGAAGTTGTCAATAGCCACCTACCTACAATTCGATGAACAGTTAAGAAGCTCTTCATCGTTAAGGAAAATGTGGACCCAGCTTTGGGATTATTTACCAATAGTGTGGATAAAAATATTACGTGCGAGGCAAGATATTTTTTTTCGAGCTTTTTTTTTAATTGGTATATAGACGTCGTTTAGTTCTGAGTAGGTAAACTTCTATGTATAAATTCTCTTGAAAAATACCTTTGATCTGATACTTGATTTCATATTCATAGAACGGCCCTTACTTTGCAGCTCAAGAGAAATTGTGGACGTAACCTATGATATCATTATCGAAGCGAGAAATTGAAGTACCTATTACAAGTAAAAGCCACGTACTCAGAAAACCTTCAAGAACTAAGATCAAAGGTAAATTTAGTTCGGAGCTTAAATCGTCGGCCATTAAAGGCAATACGTTATTTTCCCCTAAGCTACGTTCAATCTCACTATTCTTTTCACTTTAGACAGTGACGTATGCTGACGACAGAGCTCTAATTTGTGGCGAGAAACGCAAAAAAAACTCGGCCGAAAAGTGGCTTCCACAATAAACCGTGACAAAGCTAGACAGTAACTTATATATGTACGCTTACAATTGCGCAAAAAAATCTTAGTTTGATTCGATTTCGGAAACCTTGTTCACCGAATGACAAATATGTTTTACGTTGGTCCAAAAAATTGCTCAATAAGAAAAAGTACACTAGGTAACAACGAATCTTATTGTCCGAATAAGTCACTTTTGACCCTCGTTTTATGAAATCGTAGATCAGTTCAAGCTAGGCAATACCAAACAGATTTATAGACACAAGATGAAGTGGGTTACTACACTACCGTAATTTCCTGTGGCTGAAAAAGGAAACAATATACCTAATGGCCATGTTTGTAGCAAGCAACCTTATTATTTTTATTAGCTGCAACTTCGTTTACGTAGAATGATTTTAAAGTCAACTTTAAACCCCCACTTTACATTTTTATTTCGTTTAAGAGTCTTGGATATTTACATAGGTATAATTTCAGCAGTGAAACTTGACGGCTTATAAGATACACTAGGTAAGTATATGTAGGTGGTAGAATAATGCCTTTGACTTTGTATTAGGCCATTGGCTGTAACGACATTCGACTCTAGTCTACATACCACAAGCGACAACCTCGCATGCCAAGTCAAGATATTTGTTTTTTTTATTATAATTTCACATACTTAGTCGATGGCTGAAACTAACGACCCTAACCTAATAAATGTCGTGATTGAACCGATATTGAAATCGTTCAGACGGTACCCGCATTCCACTATGGTCAAAGGGTTTCGGGCTTAAATTGATTCAACAATCCACATTTTATTTGATTCCGACTTTTTAGCGGCAAGCGGTTTGTGTTTGTTTGATTAAATAAAATACGTATACAAGCAATCAACCACCCATTGTACAATACCCGTGTACAATAAATTATTGAGCATATGATTTATGAAAATTAATAATCGAAGCCACTTTATAAAGAAGTACGTACTTACTCGATTTTATCGTTTAAATTGGAACATTTTCCAATTAATTTCCTTTGAAAGCTCTCCAATCCATAGCCAAGTGCTGAACATTTAAGAGGCTTTAGAAAATAATACTCATGCATTACTTAAGGAAATATTTATTGATTTAATCGCTCCTATTGCAAGGATTAGAACGTTATTCAAAAATGGGTTGGTACCTACAGGCCGAAAACTGAATGTCGAAGAAGTGTGTACCTACGTCTTGTTAATATAATACAGTGTGTGAACTAAGTATTTGGTGGTCGTCAGATAGTGTTTACAACTGCTCGGACTTACGGAAACTATGGCGAGAACTCTCCCTATTCGTATAGTATAAGTATACGTATAAATACATAGATACCTATGTATTTAACAATGAATAAGAACAGAAAGTAGTGAATATAGTTCCAAGGTTCAAGTCTCATGTCGGGTGTTTTTAGGAAAACCTCCATAGAAGCCTTTAATTTCGAATTTTGAATATTGAATAACAGTAGGTTCGCCACCCTTAATATGGAACTGAATATCGTCATCAGCTTTATAAGTGCTCCTCTGCGTAACCAGTTGGGAAATACAGGCGTGGTGCTAAGTTCTCATAATAAATTGATGAACTCTTAAAGAACATATACGAACACTTAGCTGTTTCCATTCATCTAATTGCTACGTAGGCGACGCCATAATTTTCTTTTACTCTTAAACAATAAAACATCCTATTACTTAACAGATTACCTACATAAATAAATCATAACAAACTTCCCAATACAATTAAACTTCAGTCAATTCTTGGTTACTCGACTTAATAGGAAAAGTTTTCCTTCATATTTAAATAGGCATTGTTCTCGTTTATTATCAATTGAAATAAATTAATGTACTGCCTACATCAAAACAATTATTCCAGTTAGTTATCATTCCACTTTCACCACACCAGGGCGGCCCGTTTAAAATAAATCTTTCTGCTATGTGATATTATATGTATTTTTCGAAATATCCCGATTTCGACGTAAACTCTAATCGCGCAAAAATTGCCCCATCGCGTAACCGCTAACTGCTTTTGCAGGCAACGGTGGCGATGATCGGTATAGATTTTGTAAATTGAAGAATTTTTTAAACCGTTTTTTGAAGACAGTATCCATGGAGTTTCTCGGTCTCTCCTCCATGGGATCATCCCACTTTTGTAACCGAGCTACTAGAATCATAACGTTTTGAAAGCGCCTGTAAAGGCCCAATTGAAATAAAAATATTTGACTTTGACTTTGACTAAGTAGGTACACGATATTGCTCCACCATCTTGATTTAAATTTCTAATATTAGTTGGTTTTTACTACACCCACTGGGAACCAAATAGGCGAATATACAGTATACTATACATACACATGTTGCCATTGGGAGTCGCACCTGGATGAGACTGGCGCAGGAGCACTTTTTACTTACTTTGCTTTTTTGCACTTTTGCAGAAAGGCTTATGCCCTAGGGCTATGAATAATGTTGATGATACGTACACAGAACAATGTATCTACCTTATACACATGCAAGAAATATGAACTAACTTAATATTATACATACTTTAAAATAAATGAACATGTGAAAACAGCTCTTCTATCCCTCCTAAAACATTTTAAAGGCAAGTGAATTTGTCTACCTATTCGTTATGTCTTCATGATTAAATTACAGGACCCAAACATAATATAACGTCTATGTTACTCAAAAGATTTCGAGGAAGCCCTACGTGGGTAGGGTTAGGATTGTACCCACAAAACGTCAATAATGATACTTATTTGGTAAGTGTATATTATTACATCGAATAGTGTCGATTACAAATCTGAAGTCAACAATTTTGATAGTTTAAATATTTTATTTGGCTTTAAACTTTATACTCGAAGATCGAGACGAGGAACCTTTCCCAGAACTCATAAAGCTTTGTTGTTGGCTCAACAATGAGAATTGCCCTAGCCAATGAAATCGTTAAAAATAAAAATAAAGTTTTCTATCCATATAGAATACTTGTAAAACGGTTGGAGTAGTGGTTAAGCGATTAGCTTTCTGCTCTACGTGTCGCGGGTCCGATTCCCGCACGGAACAAATATTTTTATGATCTACAGATGAATGTTTCGGATCTGGTTGTGTGTGCATGTGACATGTATGTTTGTAAAAATTTACCTACGATACAGGAGAGATTTCTCCTGTGTAGTAGAGTAGAGCAAGGCTTAAAAACTGTTTGCATGCATTTCAATTCCAATAGGAATGAATAGGCGTATATACAATCAGCGACGTCAATAAAATACGACCCAAACAATGGAGATGTATAGACGCCAGCTGAACAAAGACTCGCAAACACATTTATCTGAAAGCAACCGCTTCCTACAAAACCTTAAATTTACAGTAAGTAATACAAGAGATATTACCATGACGGAGAGATCAAATTCGAACTAACCAAATATTTACAACAAAAATAGCTCTCTTGATGCAAGACTCTTATACCGTGGCAGACACGAAGACCTCTTCATTATGAAATAGATGAAAATGAATACGTACACTGCACTTCAATGAATAGGTAAACTTTCTCTTTACAAAACTTATCTAGTGCTGCTTGTATGGTAATAAACACAAATAAGGTTCTGTTAACTAGATGATGCATTGTTATTAGTATTTCAAAGTAACTTTTACAACATGAAAAAAATAGTTCCAAAGGCGTTTTTTTTTTACTTCTGATTTGAATTCGTTTGGCAGCACTTCACCTGATGGTGAAGGTGACAATGTTGCCGAGGATGGGTCAAGCAAGCCCAAATAATGCCTATTCACTCTCGCCTTGGGGGAGTGAATGGACAGGGAAGGCGGCAGTTACGCAAGGCTGGACAAAAGCCACTGCACAGACTCGCCTTCTCAAATGGCTTCCAAAGGTTGCGAGCCGGAACACGCCCGAGGGCGCTTGGCGGCATGAGTTTGCCTTGAGAATGGTGACTAGCCACGGCCGAAGCCCACCACCAGAAATCGCCAGAGTCTCGTTTGTTATTCAGCGGGATGTACCACGAGCAGGTGAGGTTGGCATGGGTCCTGTAAGGTGTATTTTAAGACCTTTTACACGCCAGAAAATATGTAAAAGCGAAAGTAATCCAAAAGACTATTAGTATTCTCTTTCCATTATTACCGTCTTTTCTTAGATAAACTGTTTTGTAATGTAAATAACCTTAGCACGTTTATTTAAATAAAATACAGAAACGTTTTGAAAAGCAATTACCTAAGTTGAGTAGTATTTTGTCTCAAGAAATCAGAAGTTACCAAACTGGAATATTTCGTCAAAAAACTTGACAAAATCGAATCAAAGGCGAAATTATCTGAAACTATTGCGCAATGAAAATGATCTTCAGTAGGTGGGGATGGGGACATCAATTATTTGTTTTATATATATATTTATATATTATTGTATAGATATTTAATCTAAGTTTTAGAAAATAATTTCTTCATGCCTCCATATTTAAAACGATAACAAGACATATAGAATAGTTTGTCTCATGTTTTGTGGTTCTGTAATTACTCTTAAGTACAACTAGAAATCACCCAGGGTTTACGTATTTACGTAATTTTGTACGTAACATGAGAACAACGTAAATTGAAGAAGTTTTCGTTATGTTTTCTCATTCCTACATCTACACTGTATGATAGAATGAAACAACAGAATATTGTTGCATCTCAAATATTGTGTTATGGTATTTAAAAGAAAATCTCGCCAGCTTTTGAAATATGGCTAAAATACTGATTACATCAAATATTTATTGAATGTCAATATAGTCAATATTCCACGCATCGAAATAATATGTCCTGAGGCCCTAGTGAAAGTTTCTTTCGACAAACTCGATTTACTAAATCGAACGCGTTCGGCGCTCCGATTGGTCCGTTTCGTGTTCTCCACAAATTGGAAATATCTATATAATAATATATATATAAAACAAATAATTTATGTCCCCATCCCCACCTACTGAAGATCATTTTCATTGCACAATAGTTTCAGATAATTTCGCCTTTAATTCGATTTTGTCAAGTTTAGTAGGTAACTTCTGAACATTATTGCCTCCGAACATATTATTTCGATGATGCTACGTTACTTACTTACTCAGCTTTGTTCGACACTGGCAGAATAGTCTTTATTGGGTCGGTTGCCTCAAATATAAAAAAATGCATTGTTCGTATGTCATTAACCAACATTTATGAACTCAATAAATAAAACATTAATATAGTATACACCTCACAATAATACCTTTTTAATGTAATGGAAAATAGAGATAAAGAAGTCCTTTCCTTACTTTATTCACACTATCGCTTCGACACGAAATATGTCACAGATGTCAGAAAGAAATATTTTTATAGCTTCAAGACCAAGGTCGTAGCAATTTTTTGACACAAGACAAATTAGACGTGGTTCCTTTATCACGCACGTTATCGCTGCCATGTCGTCGTACAATAAATTGAGACGAAGATTTACACGACGCTAAGGATATACCACTGCGGTCTATAAAGGGATTTACGGGTTACCATAATTGTTCCAGATATATTCGTCTAATGCTGTCTCTGAAGTGTCAATGGCATAGCTGTCGTTACATGAAAATATATTTTTTTTAATAAGGATAACATCCGATGTAACACTTCGTGAATATTGCATCTAATATTTGAACATAATTTGAACATTAACTGGTACAAAACCTTCATGCTTAGATCTAAGCATGCATAATCCGGCAGCCTAATTACCGATGTAGCGACAGGCGTAGATCGCGCGATAACTTCTGTCAAACGTCATTTTTATGACATATAATGTATTGGCTGACAGGTGAGATTGCTGTCGCGTGGCTGTCGCGTTGCTGTCGCTTTTTTACGTATTTAGGCTGCGGATCGTTATTAAATATACCAGCAATTGTTGTTAGTTATTTAAAATGAATAAACAAAGCCTAGGTACTTTTTCACAAGGAGTAGAATTATGGTGACATTTGCGAATAATTTTGCTGAAATACTTGGGTAAAGCGCAAGAAACTGTTTTGTCGTTTCGCGAGCCACCGTGACGGCCTTGTATATCAGTTGAGGCTACGTCAACAAAATAAATTCACACTGAGAAAAATACATGACTTTAAATAAATAAAGTTGTATCTGCTCATATCCAGTAAACAAGCCATAGGTACTATAAGTATGCCTGCGCGAAAGCCTACGCATCAATCCAGTATGATGCGGTACAGTGGAAGATATACAAATAAAAACATAACATAGCTATTATCAATATAGTTTCTTTGGAAGCAGTTCAGTGTAAGTAATTATACAGTTAATTCTGTCAGTTTCTTCGTATATGTAAGAATTTCCACGAAAATTAACAATGAGCAGCAATATTAAAAACTTCTATAACTTTGTCTAAGTAAGCATTATAATGACCTTTATTATACAGAGTACACATAGGTATGTACTTACGTCATCGCCCCTTGTTGGAATTACACGCTCGTCAAGTCTTATGAGTCTGAACATTCAACATTTTCAGTACTTTTGTTAGTTTGATTAAATCTATCTTTATAATTATAAGTTCATTGTATTTGTACAGTGGAAACCTTTTAAAGCAAGTTTGATTTATCATACTAGTACTTAACATTTATTATTATGGTTTATTTATTAATTTTTAAAAAATAGTTAGTTTAGTAATAAAGTACATAACCAATATTTTTATACTAACCAGGGAAACTATTTCCTTTATTACCCGTCATGTAAATTTAAAAGAACAAATCCCATTGAAAGAAACCCTTTTTCCTTTTTTGTTTAGATTGTATAATTTGAAGATGGTTGTCTAGTACAGTGTTCCGCAAAGTGTGTGCCGCGGCACACTGGTGTACCGTGGTCATTAGTTGGTGTGCCTCGGAAAAATAAGGTTAATTACTAATAAATATTGGTTTGCTGATTACTAATAAATATTGTTTTGTTGATTAATATTAGGTAAAAATTGATCTTTCATTTATGGTGTACCTCCAAAATTTTCCGGTTTCCTAGATGTACCTTGAAAACAAAAAGTTTGCGGAACACTGGTCTAGTAGGTATATTAACGAAGGTTAAGAACCTTTGTCGAGGGTTGTGCTTCAGTAACGTCACGTTCTAGAACCCAAATCCGATCCTTATAAAAGTCACCTTGTAAAATATTACCTAATAGGTAATAAAAGTACGCTCTGTATAATTTACAAAGTCTCAGATAGCCTCTGTTTACTATTCGAACCTAATAAATGTAACGAAGAGCTTTTAAAAATGAATACCTATTTCAAAATTTTATTAAATATGTCCTCTCAGAATAATTGACATTCAGGTAATAACTTTGATTAAGTTTTACATAGGTATAGGTATTTCGTAGAACACTTAGAATAGTTTCTCAATTTTGTTCTGTGGGAATGTACTGGAACTTTCAGTTATGATATCCTTGTTTACATAATGTCTGTTTTTCGTATTGTCGAATTATTGTTCTATAGTGTTACAAAATCCAAGTTACATAAAAGCTTTATTTGACAAGGATATTATTAAATTCTCATTTACGAGGAATTTTCTTATTAGCCTTACTTGTATATACATAATATATTGGGCGCCGTTTGTTAGGGCACGTTGCTGTATACTGCGGTTGGCAACGGGTGGTCCTTGTTGTGTCTTATTGTACAGAAAAATACTACCCTTTGCCCCTTTTATTCACAACTGTTATACTATAAAAGCTTTATAAATTATATTAAACCTGTCACTTTCATACAAATTAAATAGAGATGACAGATTTAAAATACTTTTTTAAGGTTTATAACAAAACTAGCTGTAGCTCGCGACACCGTCTGGCTGTATTTATTATTTATTATCTAATTAGTATTTTGTTGCAATAAATATATATATCTATAGGTATATACTCGTATAAAAGCGCCTAAAGTCTCGACTTATAAAAGTCCCTGCAAAGGCCTAGTCGAATTAAAAAACTTTGACTTTGAATTGGTTTTATGTTATTACTGTTCTGAACACTACGTTTTTGATCTTGTCATCTTTAGCCAGGATATGACAGTTTAAAATATGATTTTTCCAAATATACTCGAGCTATTTTTAGTTCGTGAGGTTTAAAATAATTCTAATCGAAGAAACTATTTTAAAAGGGACTTGCAGCGTCTTGAATTGATAAGGCATATCCGTTGGTGTTGGCAATGTTTGGTATTAAATGCTATAATGCTCGAAAATAGATGTTATATAAGTAATAACCACCCTCAAAGACCTCAAAACATCCTTATCTTTTTTTTGTTCAAAAGATAACATCGCCCATCTTGCATTTCCAAATACGTTATATCCTGAATCAACTCTCTTAATTTAATTAACGTTAAATCGACTTGCAATATTTAACAGCACACGATATTATGTAGTATGCACCATATAAATAAGTAATAAAATAAAATCTTTCATTTCATTTATTTTGAATTTTGATCTGTAGTTAAAACAAAGATAAGCTCGTATTGTCTCGGTAACGCATATCCCTAACGAATATTAGGCAATTCGGCGCGTTACCGAGTTATTCCTTTTTAAATTATAACCGGGAACGCGCGTAGTAAATTAATTTAATTTATTCCGGATTCTAACTCTAATAGGCCACTACTTACATGCGATTCGCGCAGTGGGTAAGCTTTTTGCGTTAGGTTTTATAGCCATAACATAATATTTCATAATTTTATTTTGTTTTTTAAACCTCGCAGTACTTGTTTGTTTCGTGTACACAAACAACGTACAGTCAACATCAAAAATATGTATACACGTAGAGAAATTTAAACGAATGAAATTTATTTTTGAAAAAGTATTGTTTGAAATCATATAATTTTAATGACTATGCATTTTTATGTATTCACAGAGAATGTGTAAAATTCAGTGACCGCTGAGAATGATTCGTATTGACATTTCAGGTGTCTGTGTACTTACGAGTTTTACGACAGTAAAGTGTAACAATAGAGTGCGGCGACCTTTAAAAGAAAACAAAACAAAATGGAAGAATTTTATATCCTTATATTTACACAGGTTTCAATCCCCAGCGACAGAACCACCTTGTGAAGGTTCATACTACTCCTTTATTGAAAACTCGGGCTCATTCCAGTTTGTCTAGCCAACACTTCAATTTGATAGCCTCACAAGCGAAGTGGTATTTCAGAAAATATTAGAAACTATATTACATTGAGTCTGTAAATAAATTTTATAAGGTTTTATTTCTATAATAAGTTGCAATGAATGTACGAAAAATCCGAAATTCTCTAAAATTATAATTCTATATTTAACCACCATTTTAGATTACAGTTTTACATCTGAGTGCTAAAATAAATCACATCGACAAAGTTCTTTGAAAAATCAAGCAAACACTTTTTTAATAATTACTTGTAAGTGTTGCTTTGTTGCGGACTAAGGCCTTACCCTTCTCGATATGAGAAGAGGCCCTTGCCCAGCAGTGGGACAGTAATGGGCTGAATTGAAGTCTTGCTTTATTTACAATTCATTTTAAGTGCTTTATATGTATCTGTGCCGCTTTAAAGTTTTAGTGGTCGTAAGCGCCGCTTCTGAGCATCAGGTCCTGCGTTCGATTCTTAGGTCAAGCGTCTTTATTTGTATACTCTTCGGAATCCTCAGTAGCAGCTTGAATAGGAATAATGGCGAATGACAACAGGCTCGACCTCTATTAATACATTCAAGACAACGACGAAATGTTACGTAATCATAAACCTCTGCCTATCATAAAATAATGAAGGCGTGATGTATGAACAGAAATTATTACTGAGTAAATTAAAAATCACACCCAGTAAAAACATTACCAAAGTTATTGAGGGTAACATCCAATAAATTAGGGAGTGTATTTATTTTATCAATGATTGGCTTTATTGAATGAAAATATTGGCTTTCAAGTAACCAAAACACTCCGCGGAAGTACGCGTTTGAACAAAGTAATGCAATTTTGGTGAAAGGAGAGTGCAACACGAAAACCAATGCGTAGGTATATACAGTCAGCATCAAAAAGATGTATACACGCAGCGAAATTATTCATACATACAGGAATTATTCTTCGTGTATCGCAACGGATTTTTTTTTTTAAATAAATAAATCGTATTTGGTATATTGATATTACTAAAAGAAATTATTTAAGAAAGTTTAGATTGTGCGATTTAAGAAGATGTTTTTAATATCAGAAACTAAATGTACCTACTGGTTCGGTTACCCATTATTTTGTTATTAGATCCGAGTAATATCCATTCCAATTGACATAGGTATTATTATTTACCGTAAGTATACAATAGTATAATATGTTTAATTTTGTATATACAATCATCGGTTAAAATGAGTAAGTGCGCGTTCAAACTGATTCATTTTTATGTGTACTGATTTATTTTTGTGAACCGGCCCGAATTATAGTTATTTATTATACAAACCTTGAGATATAGTTAGGCAAATTAAAATAGAATTCATTGACTTTGTAGATCTATTACATATTTTCCTAGTAACAAGACCTTGATAAATTTGATATATTATGTTCTGTGTTATTTATAACCTACTAGCTTTTGACGGCGACTACAGTTGCGCCTACACAATTTACGACACGGATGAAAATCAGTGAATGAAAACATCGTGAGCAAATAAAGTTCTATGCGTATGTTGCCTGCCAACCCACAACAGATCAACGTGGTAGTCTTGCTGTGTCGTGTTAGTCTTGCGTGCCTCATCCCTTCTAATTCTGAGTAGTGGGCCGTGTCCAGTTATATCACAATATAACTGGACACGGCCATCATCAGTTCAATCCTTACATTATGACCAGAGGCGAATAAACGATAATTTTAGGCTTAGCCAAGTGAATATTCACGTTTTCCAGAATGGAAAACTCGTGATGAGGTGCACTATAGGTATTATATGCCGTTGATGCCATTATTGAAGCCCATGGAATGGGGCGAGCTTTTTGCCATCAACCGGGCACAGTTCCAGACTCCGCGCTGCTACTGAGAATTTCCATACAGAAAAACCCAATAACACTTTCCACAAACCGGGAATCGCACCCGTAACCTCAAGCTCAGCAATCGCGCTTGGGACTGGGACCAATGAGGCACCGATTACTTTTTACCGAAATCCAGCCTCGCAAACAAAATTATGACGTATGTACTGTGAACATTCAAAAATCTAAATATTCAAAACTTAATTTTTTTTTCTTTTTTTTTTACGAACCTTTCCTCATACTACGATTTCTCCTGTGTCGTAGGTACAGTTTACAAACGTACATGTCACATGCACACACAACTAAATATATTATTTAAGAGAGATATTATAAAAATCCATCAGTATTTCAACGAAAACTTTAAGATTTTCCTGTAAACCGTGTCATAAAGCGATAAACTTCTCAAATTACGTCTAACATTGATTGATTGTCTATGTTTACGACCGCTAACGACTTAACAAGAACTTTTTAATTTCATCACCCAATTCCAAATTATTTATGAGGCATTTTATTTCTTCGTGATCATGTTTGGTTGTGTAGAGTTATTCACAAAAGTTATTTTTCTGTCTTTTATTTATGGCAGTCTTTGCTTCTAGCGAAAATAACATAAAACATTAGTATATGTGTACTTTTTCCATTTTCCGACGGCATGGGCAGCGTGGTGGTTAAGCGATCGACTGTGGCATCGCGGGTTTGATTCCCGCACGGAATAATTAAATTATTTGTACATCTTACATTTACATACATACAACTTATAGTTGTTCCGTGTCTGTGCATCTAAATATTTTTGTTTGCAAACGCACCTAACATACAGCAATTATTCCTTGTGACCCCACAACGTATTATTAAAAAATAAATATATATATTCCATCTCTTTATATTTTATTTGGCTAGCCAAAAGTTGTTTACACGAATACAATTAAAATTTATGATCCTTACGATGCCATTATAAATAAGGTAGGTAATATACATAATGTAAAATATTACATAGACTTCGAACAGTATTTGCAAAAGAGCACCTACGTACATACGCTTGAACAACTTTGCTTAAGCAACTTCGAATGCCTTGTAAGAAGTTCCGCTGAATACATAAAGCATTCACGAAATAATTCCCAAATTGAATCGATACCTTTTTTTAAGGCCGAAAATTTTATTTAGGGGCGTCGTCTCTACACCATCATAATAGGACGCCATTGTCAACTGCCTTCCATTAGTCTGTGATGTACCTAACATTAGACGTGAGTGTATTTTGCCATTATTCACCATATTTGGAAGCGGACAATGAGATAATGCCGTCCATTACACATCTAAATATATAACATCTACGTGCTACGACACTTCCATAACTCTTTTGCTTCATTTATGCATTGTTGCATGCTTACATGGACGCGAGTAGGTACTGAACTTTTTGAAGCACATCACTAATGCAATGAGTTCAGTATTAAGTCCTTTTAGGGCGTCTCTGGCCGTCTCTTCTATTGACATCATCTCTTATTCCCCTATAATTACATCACATCTCACACACATCTCGTGCCTCGGAAAACACGTAAAGCCGTTGGTCCTGCGCCTGATCTCTCTCTGATCGTGTCGGATTGCCGCATGCTGCCATTGGACTACGAGGGTGAAGGAATAGAGAAAGCACCTGTGTTTGCGCACACACTTGTGCTCTATAGTATCTCCTGCGTAGTTGGCTAATCTCCGGTGAGATTGGCCGCCGTGAGCATATAGATAATACAATTTTAGCAACGAACTAAAATGTGAAAGTTTTCTAAAATGCGTAGGAGGCATTTTGTAGGCAGTTACAATACGACGATGTAACATGTATTATCATTATTTAATTCCATATTATTCATTAAATATACAGTAAATAATCCATCAATAAATAGACAACGTTTTAATGTGTAAACGTTCGATCGTTGGGACAGCTTATGAAGTCACAACAAGGCTAATATTTGTCTTCCCAAAAGTTATACAAAAGCCGATAACCGCAAACAGATTCATATTTCTAGCGGTATATTTACATCTATCTTATTATAGGTTTAACTTACGAATCTTATTTTCAAGCTAACTTGACGAAGGCCTTTAGCAATTCCGCAAAAAGCCTCCGGGGTTGAGTTAGATGCTTGGTTTTGATTACTTGAACTCGTCGACTTTTTTCTCCTTAGCCTGCGCATCTTGGGGATTGTATACAATCCACGCAGTTAAATATTTGCTGTTGTATTGTATGTTTTCACACGCGACTCGCGCCAAATATTTGCTGATCCACTTAATTATTTAGGTGTCTGAAGTTGGATAACAACATCGACACCATTTTACTTTTGTCGTGGCCAATTTTTCTTTCTTATGTAGCAACTCAGTCCCAAATCCAGGACCATTTTATGAAAATATACTAAGATGTTCGAATATTTGAGCTAATAGCCTTAGTGCAATTTGAAGTTGAAAAAAAGTACCTGAGTAAAGTGATTCAGTTTGTCCTTAATTTTAAAATGCATAACTGTCTCAAAAAAGATTTTTATCAACACTGTAACTTTATTATAAATCTTTCATAAATAAAACATTTTATTTACTGAAAAGTATTCACTACGAAATCCCAAAAAAAATATTTCGTTTAATTAATCCTATTTTCATCTGTCACTGAAACGTAATGTATTTATATTGTTCGTATTTCTTTCAATGATTTCCTTAAAACCCAAAGTTGAATGGTAGCGAATGGCTTAATAAAAAGGTACCACTAATATTGAAATGGAAATATAAACAGCGTGATTTTGTAAACAGTTGTAGATAGGATTCTTGGCAGCGAGACCGCAGTCCGCAAATCCATTACAAGCTCGCAGAAGGAAAACGCCGCAAGAGAGCCGCAAGAGCCTCCATTACTTCAGTTCTGACAGGGAGATATTTGCAGAAAAAGCTTCGCATTTTTCGTAGGTCCTCTCCACAGCTGAGTAGTAATAAGTGAGACTCTAGAATGTAAAACCGAAAAGTTCTATACCATTAAAATCGTATTGACACTGGTTCACAGCATTTTTTCTTGTATCATTGAAGCATAAGCAGTTACTTATTTCTTTATACAAGAAATACAATTAATATAATATTTAGTTCTAATTCTGCTGCATTTCAGGCTTGTAGGTGCATGTAGGTTTCAGGTGCATGCAGAGCACCGACCTCCCGCCCGCAAAATTCTAATTGTAATTCTAAATATTCTAATTGTATTCCTACGCCTGATTCCATTAATTAACTTATTCCTTAACAGAATCCCCGTTAGTTGTGGTTCGTAAATGGCCCCATTTAACCATAATTGATGTACTTAAACCGAATAATTACGATGGCATCCCGAAACATTTTATGCCGATGGCCTTATAAATATCAACAGACTTGACTTCTACAAGGGTCGGGAGGTTTTGAGCAAACCTGGTACCAATATCAAACGTGTTATTAAATAAATTACTAAGCAAAAAAAGTCAGAATTAAACAAATTTGTCATGGAAAGATATATTTACTTTTAACTAAGCATCGCAACTATCATGCAATCTCCCAAAAATGGTATAACTACCTATGATATTTTTTTTTAACTTTCAGATTCTACTGAATTTTGGGCACAGTTCACAAAACTAAAGCTCACATGCATGCTTATTGGCTATTTAAGATTCTCGTGTAAACCTATGTCTAACTAATAAATGTTTTATTATTTCTGATGAATAAGATCCGAGTCTTTTGATCATACAACTGGTCTCGTGCGGGAATCGAACCAGCGATCACTTAACCACTGCGCCAACCCGGCACGGTTCTCAAGTACTGAACTTTTTAAATGATCTTTTATATATAACCGCTATACATTGTTAATGTGACTGACATGTAGGCTGAAAGCTCTTAAATTCATTAATTCTCACCATGACTGATCCATGCTTGCCCTCTATTGCGACAAGTCAGCTCAAATAGCTATGACACTTTCTTCAAAGGGCCATTCCACTCTATGTATATTTGTGTCACATAAATGTTTACTATGATTTGTCTGAACTTTAAAATATACTTTAACCCCGTAGTTTGTTTCGGCGTTTCTTCTCAGGGACAGTTATAAGAAATGCCGATGCCTTCTAATTTTAAAAAGAGGTGTAAAAGTGATTAAAAAAATCTTGTGCCTAACCTAAATAATTTGAATTTAATTTCAGAACTGTACAGCAAATTATATCACACACACACACTATGAAGCAGATAATGGAATTGTGTTGCCAGTTCGAAGCGACTGTAAAGCTTTCATCTTGAATAGTGTCTCTATCGTGCACTGAGTGGTGATCAACCCTCTCAATTTGCGTTTTCGCGTGCACTCCGTCGTAGCTATACTAGTTACCGTCTGTATTATTAAAATTGTTACCGTCTGTATTATTATACTTACGTTGACAAAATATGGTTATGAATCATTGGCCTAGTGCTCGCAAGCGCGAATACTCGTGTGTAAGCGTGAGGTCCTTGGTTCGATTCCCGGGTCGGACAAAAGTTTGGGTAGTGGTAGTAGGAGTGCGGAGTCTAGAACCGGTAGATGGCAATAGGCTCGCCCCATATTACATGGGACTCGGAATTGGCAAAATGTGATTGTACAATAGAACACCTCTGCCAAACCCTAGGGGATTACAGGCGTCATGTTATGTTACCATAACAAAAGAACATTGTCTAACATTTTCACTAAAAGCGTTCTCTGTAATTTGCTCGTTAAATTGTATTGAAACCTGACCGATTCAGAATAAATGGAATCCTCAAATACATTACAATACTTTTATTATCTGCGACGTTACAACAAGAACAGCGTATACGCCTTTACGAATACTATATTGAAATTATCAATTCAGGCTGTTTTAAACCTTATTTCGCTGACTTTACGTTGGATTTAAGTTACACGTACATGAAAATGTTGGCAGTTTGTGTCGTAAGAGTACCTAATATTATTCTACAAATTGTTAACAGAAAACCTCTTTACTTTATATAAATGTCAGATTGTTCCTTACGATGAGAAAAGGTTCAATATACTCATGTAATGTCTGTAAGTTACTCGTTTATAAGAAGCGAAAGTAGGCGGACTTATCGCCAATTTGTTACAGGAACCTTAGAATGGACTAAAAGTGAAAGGAAAAGAGGAAGGTACAATCAGCTAAGAGATAATAAACCTTGAACCATTTTAGGTGCCACTACATCTAGTACATTTTCTTTTGCCGTTTAGAGACTAGTTCGTTGTAACAATGTATGGGATTCATGTTCAGCAGTTCATGTCTGCGGGCTACATTTTATGTACATGTACATTACTAAGCCAAAAGGATTCTTTTTTATATTAAGATTATAGGTATTGAACAATAAAATATATGTAGCGGCCAGTGTATAAATAAAAGTCATAACTTGTAAAAGTTTGAGAAATATTGAAATAAGAAAACCGATTTGAACCGACCGACGGGTGTCTATAATTTTTTTTTTTTTGTATGTATTGTTTAGAAACAATTTCACCTTAAACCTAGAACTTCGCTTAAGAAATCTTACAATCGTACGTATGTATGTAACATATGTAGGGTACATAATATGAATACTTATTACATAATGTATGTAGGTTTTAATATCAAATTCAGCGAGAAAAGAAAACGGTTATATTTATTTTCGCTAGTTGGATATTATCAACGTTTAACTTAGATATGATCTATACAAAACTTATATAAATGCCCAAAGTTTGTATTTTCTTCATTCCATTTTTATATGTATTTATAACCGCCTCTCTAGACCGACTTATTGGTCTCGTTGCCGTAAGCGCGGTCGTTCAGCGTGAGGTTTTAAGTTCGATCAAAGAAAAGGGTATCGAGAAAAGATAAAAGGGTTTTCTGTGAAAAGAAAATCTGTAGCAACCCAGAGATTGGAATCGTGCCCGGTAGATGGCAATAGGCTCGCCTTTATTACATGTCTATTATAGTACAACTCTCCGCCTAATCCTTTGAGGAATACAAGGGTGACTCTATGTTATGTTATCTCATAAAAAAATGGAACGTACCTAATTGAATTCCACGAATCACAGTTACGTACTTAAAAATATCTGAGACGTTTCAGCCAACTAGCAGCCGTTTTATTTGGCGATTGAGGAGACAGTGGCTAACGGACTAAATCGTAGGCTGACGTTTCAACCTTCAAAAAGTATGTCGTCAGCGATCTCTCCAAACTATTACTGGCTTCAGTTACCATAACGACTTGAACTAACGAGCCTGTACGACTCAATGAGCAAATGAGTGCCCAACTTTTAACTAGGCGCTGATTCAAAATTATCCATGTCTAGCCGAATATAATAAATTTGCCTGTTCAGTGAATATATTAAGGACCTTTATATCTAATACATAACAGTCGGAAAATTGGGGGTACTTGTGTAGTTTAAAATACTCATCATATCTGGTCTTTGAAAATATATCGTTTCAAAAATATTGTGAAGACTGAAAAATACAATAAGTGTTTGTGTTCCAGCCGATAGCCATGAATTGCAGACCTTCCATTTTTTCATTTACCGCTAGGCTAGTTCCGACAAATGTTCAATTAGCCATTTCTAAGGTCAAATACATAAATATCAAGCGACATTTATGTAAAAATAAACGATATTCTATTCTATTCTATTTATGTATAGTTCACCTTCGATATAGCGTGATGTAACACAATCAATCCCTCTCTTAGAATTAAATTACATATACAATTTATTATATAGATATTTAATTGGTGCCATAAAAATACAGAGTTTTTTTTCTTCATATTTTTCTTGGTTCGACTTCTAAGCGACTTTTTGGCCATAGCATAACAACTGTCGAAGTTAAGGAAAACTCGCGCTTGCTTAGTGTACTTATATAAAATAATGGACCAAGAAAAGTGAATTAATATTAAATATGTGCTTAATATTTAGCTTCTGAAAATGATACGAACCTGTTTACTTCAAAACTTTGTTCAAATGAATCTTATTCAATTTATTTTGCTGAATATTGATAGCTACATTGACTGTCTACTTAATTGTTTACCTACGCAGAGCCACCATATTGCAATATCATGTAAAGATAAGTTTTTAGTTATAGTCTTTTAAAAGCAAGCTTTTTCAATATGAAGTTTTAGTGTAAGTAGTAGGTAATTTATCGTTTTATAAAATAAAATCTTTATCTCTTTGTAGCTATAGTTTGTTTCAATTGAATTTAAGAACGATTACCAACCTTACTTGTGCTTTTAAAACACACCATCCATCCATAGATTGCGTAAGTAACGGGTCAACAGAAACAGCTTGGTAATACAAAGTTGTTTATGCCGCCGCACCATGTTCGCAATATAGGTACGATGTGTTATTGAAGAAATTCAATTGAACCATACCCATCGGCTAATTTGGCCAGGCATTGAAAGTAAGTAAGAAAGTACTAGGCAGTGGCAAGTGAAATTCTTCCAATATATAAGTACTACAAAGTATTCCATTAAATAATGTGTATTATTGCGAGATTTTTATTTAGTGAAGTAGCCAATGGGCTTCTCCACGAAACTGAGTTAAGACGTATTCGGAGCAATCAACAGGGAATTAAATTTTCAAGCATTGATCGAACACTAGTTAAAAAGACCACTGGAAATGTTATTAATCGGATTTCTACGAAAATTAGTGGCGGTAACAATTACTGGTGACACTATTAGGAGGAAATTGGATCCCGCCACTTATGAATTAAGCGGCGTTAACGGCGCGGCGTAAACCCTGAATTATCTTATAAATACTTAACGGACAAATTACGAACAATTTTTACAGGCAAAAACTTTTGAACAAAAATCAATACTAACTTAACCTAAAGCAACCCTTGCAAAAGCAATACTTGACACTAACGAAATTTACGACCAAACTCTATGTACCTACTAAATAATGAGGTAAAACTTACCACATATTTGCTCGTCAGAGTAAGTATAGGTATAAATAGCGTACAATATAAGATCAAAATATGACTGTCCCACTCAGACATCAATTGAGGCCATGAGAACCATAGTGGCTTAACTATATTTTTTACAATATTGAGTTTATGATTTCTTTCAGTTAATTCAATCAATTTCAACTTATAACATTCATTGTGCGTACAGCTAAGGAGTGGGATTCCCTGCCAGAGTCTGTGTTTCCTGATAGCTACAACCTGGGAGTCTTTAAGTCAAGAGTGAATAGGTTACTTCTAGGCAAGCGTGCTAAATCTTCGACCACATCATCGCTTACCATCAGGTGAGATAGAGGTCAAACGCGTGCCTATCAAGAATAAAAAAAAAAAAAAAAAAAATTGTTAGATTACTACGGCTCTCGTGGCTTCAATTATAACTAATAGTAGTTTTGAAAAAAATAAATAAATTGTAAACTAGAAGTTTTGATTCAATTGTTACAAATTCTGTTCCAATAATATTACAAAAGTTATGTTTAATTGTCTTATGTAGATAAATAATACATAACTTTCATTTATTCTTCACACGTAAATGACTACAACTATGAAAAAAAAAAAAAACAAGACTATGTTTACTTTTGTAAATCAAGCTAACAGACTAGAAATAAAATCAAAGCGAAATCATGTTATTAAAACAAGGCATTCACGAGAAAGCAACATACAAGTTGCAATTCTAAGCTTTCAACACATCTTTTCAATAACTCTCTTACTTGCTCGTCTAGCTGTCTAGATGGAAAAGGTCAGACAGAGGGCAGAATCCATCATAGAAAAAACGGAGGGTTAATCTTTTGTCCATTTTCTTTTACTTTCAACTACATGACGAAGCAACATGTTTCGGTCACTCAATACCAAAGTTTGTGACGCTGAAAGCCGCACGAAACAACAATTTACCTGAAATTGCTCTTGTGTGTTTCGAAAAAAATGTATTGTAACATTATGCATTTTTCTTTTTTACGTTTCGGGATTGAATATACTACTTTATGGAATAAAGTAATAGTTCGGCCAGATGTCTATTATAGTACATTATGCAGATTTATTTTAAAAGGCAAATATTTAAAAAAAATGCGTTGTTATCCAATAACTTTATATTTTGCATTAATAAAATATTAAAGAATATCTTTCACATATTAATATTGAAGAAGGACGACAAAATATGATGAATAGATGGCTTTTGAGTTGTGTATTTATTAAATCATATTTTATGACGTATTTTTATAAAACATCAAACAGCTTATTTGAATCCTAGAAATGAAATTCATAGGTAATCACGGCATTTAGGTTCACTGGCTTGTGATTTGACGAAATAAATAAAGCAGCTATTTTTATCGTGTATTATTTATATTTCAAAAAATTCAATGTCTAAAAAGAGAACAAGAAAAAAGAACTTTATTAAAAATGGACTCATATTAACACAATAACATAATTTGTCACCACCTTGCCTACTCAGGTTTTAGTTTATCCTAACCTAAGGTTAATTAATAAGCCCGAAAAGGATTAAACTCTCATTGCATAGTCTAGAACACGTTGCTCGTAAGTACCTATTTGTCTGTACTGAATATATAATAACTTCAAAAGACATTCAGTTACGAGAACATAAGCCAGCAAAGGTTCATTAGTACTTCTGTGAAAACTGACTAACTGGAATAACTAAAAATAGAATAATATGCCCCAATGTTCGCGAAGTTGCTGAGCTTGGGTTCTTATAAAGCCTGTTTTCTATTAGAAAAATCTTAGGAACAGTCCGGAGTTTGGTACTGTGACCGGTAGATAGCAATAGGCTCGCCCCCCATTATATGGGACTTAAAAACGGCATCAGTGAAATATGGATGTACAATAATACCCACACCACTGCCTAACCCTTCAGATAGTATAGGCGTATCCTTTCCTTCCGCTTTTGAGGTGTTATTTAAATTTAAAAGACCTTATAGACATACTACTGAACATCATCTAACCCAGTCGCAATCAGTATATATATAGTATACCAGAGCGTATGCTCTTCAAATTTCATCAAAATATCCGAACCTTCGTCGCCTCACCTACTTATGTGTTACATGATTATATCAATATTCAAAGTAGGTACTCGACCACAAACATTCATAATTGTTTACGTACCTACTGACGAAGTAATGAGACTTTAATGAATGCGCTATCATATTTCTTGGAAAACGCCACTAATATCGATATTGTTGAGGTAAAGTTATGAAAACTAGGTACTAAGTATGACGTCACAATTGGCCAAGTGACTGAAACGCGAAGTTAAGATACTTGTACGGAACAAATATGTATTTGTACGTATACCGCCTACAAATTGTTCCGGGAGTGGGAGTGTGTGCATCTTTAAAAACTGTATCCATGATACAAGAGAAATGAGAGATTTCACCCACAATCGTTAAAAAAATTACTGGGGAAAAAACTATTATTTAATATAAATAATTATTTAAAACTAAATGCCTTATTTATAAAACTGCAATTCTATATCCAAATTCAAATGTAAATAAATTACTGTAAATATTCATTTCCAGTTAATCAATAGCCATGGAAATCAGGAAAAATTAGAATAAACGATTGGATTTATGATCAAATTACGTTTTCGGGCCGGCCAAACCTGTACGATTATTTTTGAAAGCCGTATTTTCGGATGTTGCGACATGAACCTACTGTACAAAAAATACGTCACTGAAACAAAAAAGCCTCTTAGAATTTGTGCGTAGGTAACTTAAGCGACGTTTTTTAAAGGTTAACGAAGCTGAAAGCTCAACGTGCCTCGAAGTGACGGCCGAGATCAGTGACGGTGCCTACTAATCTGTCGCCGCCGCCGCGCCGGGCCAAATGACTAAAAATCGAAATGAACTTCTATACCATTAAGATTTTATTTACATACGGTTTCCTTTATTTCTTACATTATCATTATTCAATATTAGCTACTTATTTATTCACACTATATTTACACACTAAACAGATAAGAAAGGTAAGAATTAGAAAAACATTACGCATCAACACTCGTCAGCATCGCTGTCAACCGGCTGTGTGCCCAGAAAACTGACAGCGTTGCTAGCTGTATGGCAAAGCTGGTTCTTTGGCCTTTTGGCTAGCTCTCTAGTCATGCGTAGAATCAACTTGTTTGAACATAAATAATAATGTTAACAAGTTTGCATGCTTTAAGCAAAACATTTATGATTTCAAATTGTAATTATAATATATAACACCTTTGTATACCATGTTTTACGCAAATAATTAGATATATTTATATTATTGTTATAATAATAAATCAATAGCCCTACAAATCCAGGGATTGGGTGCATTTCTGTAGTACATACAGCGATAATCGTTGGATATGTCACCATAACAATTCATTGAAGTTGTCTTAAAGGGCATCTACGTGATGGCTTCGACCCCACGCACTCCTCCCAAAAGTCCGGGACTCTGTAGTCCCGTGTAAGGAAAGGACATACAAACAATAATAATAATAAATCTTTAATGCAGACACGAGGTCCATAGAGACACATACAAATAATTACACTCCACAATCAAATTTAAATATAAAATAAAGTAACAGTTCAAACTTAAAAGTTATATAAGATATATATATATAAGAGTTGGTAGGAAAATTGTGTATTGAGGTAAAAAATATTAATTTTAAACTACATCACGTCACCGTAACTGGCAACTGTAACGTTTACTTAAACATTATTATGAAATGTAGTCAGAAAAGTCTGTAGTCATTTAATTCTGAGGAAAACATAACTTTTTTATTGTATTTCGGCGTTTGAAGAAAAGATCTACGCAGTATGAAACGACTTTGTAGAAAAATGTTAACTTCGCACTATGCCATCCAATCAATCACCATTAGACAGACACACATAAATTTATATATTGTTATATATTTGCAAAAAGATTTTTGTAATAATAAATACAACGTGATGTAAGCCCAATAATAAACGAAATAATGATGAACCTATTGCTTTTTGAACGAAATGAAAATCTCAATACTCAGACCAGTTATTTATATTTTGTATTCCTAAACTGTACCCAAAAAGTTTATCATTCTACTAATGATATAATAAATTCGAACGGCAAACGTTGTCTTTCTAAATTTAAATACCACAGTGACAAAGTCAGGAAATGAAAAACATCAAAGCTTGAACCTCGAATAGTTTTGACAAACGTCCAGCAATCCTTTTACTATCCCTTGAGCGTGAAAAAATAATGACAACTCTATGAAAAGGAAAAGTTTGGCAAAGGAGTCTCGAATAAATTCTTGCCCGCCTGTATCATACTTGTGACATTTTAATGACACGTTCGACAATTAAAATAACGGGGTTGGCCCTCGTGTATTTGTTTCATAGATATACATATATGACCCACTTAAGTTTATAACTTGTTGATTTTGAAACTAGAGTCTTACTTTTATGACTTTATTTAGGCCACACCAAAAGCGATGACTTTAATATTTAGATCAATGAACGCCTCTAATTTCACTTCATTCTCTTTGAGTTTGAAGTTCGCTTATTTACTTTTTAATACGCATCGTCAATCTTTTATTTGGATAGTGAAACTGCCGTGCCGTGACAATACTTATTTAAATTAGTGTTCTTGTATATAGTGTGCTTCTTGGGAGTCGTCTACTTGTAAGCCAGACTTGAACTAAAGTCGACTAACTTGAACAAGATACCGACTAATTAAACTTCAGTTGATTTAGAACGTTGGAATATCTCTTGCGATAAATTGGACCATCTTCTTATAGTATGCATATTCGGCTGATTCAAGTGCACCCAAACAAAAAAAAAACAAACAGTTATCGATAATTTTTGTCTCATCAGTAATTATGTATTATAATCCATTTTCCCCGAAGGGTTAGACGAGGGTGTACTGTTGTGAATCCAAATTTTGCCAATACCGTTATTTCCAAGTTCCATATAACAGAGGGCCTATTGCCGTTCACCGGGTTCAACCCCAAACTCCGGGGCGCTACTGAACTTAATACAGAAAACTAAAACATAATCAGCAGTTTATATAGCGGCGTATTAGAAGGCCTATGAACAGAAGAACAAACCTTGAAATTTACTAGAAGTGAAACTGATATGGAGGCTGATAAGTACTCAGATTCATATATAGAAATACAGCTGATTACTTTATTATCCCACTGCCCAACACAGGCCTCTTCTTATAATGAGGCTGACTAAGGCTGCTCAGAATGAGAAGGTTGGCAGACACACCATCGTGAACTTTTTGGAACCCTTTCAGGTGCGCGGAATTCCTCACAATATCTTCCTTAGATTCATAATTCAAAAGATTGTTAAAATATAGCACAAATTGCACAGATTAATTAGTCAACAGTATGCTGTTTTAGTTACAAATCGTGTAGTTGCTGCCACAAAATAAATATACATAAAATAACTTTTAGTTATTTCTCCTTTGAAAGCTTGTTGCAATTTTCTAATGTCTCGCTTGAGTCGTAAAAAGTTTAAAGCGCCGAGTTGAACGCTCCTGCAAAGTTTTAATAAAATCACACTGTATCAGCTACTGTGTAGATACAATAATGCCTCCTTTACTTTATGTAATATGTTTCAAGTAATTAGGGCTACAGGCTCTTATGTTAATCAGTCTCAAGCATAACTTTGACAAGTCTTATGACAATGAATATTTCATACCTATGTATGAAATTAAGATTGGATTTCGACAGCGAGTCTTGGAATTTGGTTTATTAATACTAAATGTAATAAACAAATGTGTATATCCAAGATTATCCTATAATATAAACAGTACTAAATAGTCTGTGCGTAAGCACTGCAGCGACAGGCACTTTATATTGATGTCTTTGGGTAATCGGTGTATCACAAGTATGTATGTACCTCGCTGCAGCGGCTAGTGTAAACGGCACGTGCATGTAACTTTTCATACGCATAATATAAAGTACACAACTATCACTCTACTTCGGTATTTATTCTGCACGGAGCTCTTGTCCCACATACTATGTATATACCTAAATTATTTAGTATTATCGCTCGAATAAGGAGCTTAAGAAAACAAACCCATAAAGGTCAGTACCAATTTATCGGAATTACCCGAGTAAACGGCATCTCTGAGGAGTAGAGGCCAAGAGTGAGATGCATTAAGTCTACTATTTGATTATGGGACTTCAATCCTACCAAGCGTACATAACGAAGTAAGGTGGGAAGGTATCTTGGGGATATCTCATGCACTTTGATGTTTTTTAAGATATTTATTACCAGAGAAGATGTGATGTTCATTAAGATGTATTATTTTACTAGTATTCCAAGGAAAAAACAAGGAAAGAGCCTCCACGAATGAAGCTACCAGCATTGCTGCAATCTTCTTATCGACAGATCAGCTCAAATAACTATGGCACTTTCTTCATAAGGCTATATTTGTCTCACATAAATCGTTACTATAATCTATCTGGACTTTAAAATAGACCGTGGCCCCTGCGTTTGTTTCGGCGTTTCTTCTCAAGGATAGTCATAGGAAATGCCGACGCCAACTAGGTTACGTGTAAAAAAAATTGAAAACCCAAATGGTAAAAAAAAAAACGTTTCATTTCATTTCTTTCGACTGAGGGTCGTCCTGACTTAAATAACTAGTATTTGCATTAAATAAATTAATAGTTCTTCTATCGAGTAAGATAGCCGGCGTGCCGTGTTTGCATCACTTGACGGGTCTTCTCCTACTAAGTTCATGTTAAGAGTGCGAATCAAACTTACAATAAATCTCGATAGGGATTCGGACTACTGAGCCATTGCCGCTCACGCTTTGTCCTAAGGGAAAGAAAGACACGTGATGAAATATTTAAATAATATGGTTAAAACCAATGGCTTGACCCGTCGGAGAGATGTGAGGGTACCTACCGTATACAACAGTACAACTTTGAATGTCTATTCGGGGAATTTGGGGGTGTGCTTAATTATACGTATGCAATGTTTACCGCCACATTAGTTTGCAAAAGGTATAAATGGACATACGTATTACAGCTATAGCATCACACACCTGTATTCATCGAAGGGTTTATTTTTTAATTTGCCCCACATTAGCATTTTTGCTGTATCGTGGGTACAGTTTACAAACATACATCTTACATGCACACGCACCCAGATCCGAAACAACTATTCGAATATATATCAAACCCGCAACAGGAAGCAAAGAAAGCTAATCCCTTTGCCACTGCGCCAACCGTGCCATCAAATCGTTTAGGCTGAAGTCTAGGTATACCCGGGTGATGGCGTTATTGAGTCCTATGTAATAGGAACACTTTCCCCGATCTGAGGTTTGAACCGGCTATTGGACGGGTTTCTTATAGTTTTGTAGTTTTTCGATTGCAATTTAGTTTGTGAAATTGACCCCAGAGCCTCACGCTCAGTAGTAGCGCTTGCGTCCACTAGACTAATGAGGCAGTACCTACCTCTATTTCTAGCAATCGTTGCACCGATCTGATGACATGTTTATTTCACTACATAGTATAAAACAAAGTCGCTTTCTCTGTCCCTATGTCCCTTTGTATGCTTAAATCTTTGAAACTACGCAACGGATTTTGATGCGGTTTTTTTTAATAGATAGAGTGATTCAAGAGGAAGGTTTATATGTATAAACTACATAGTATAAAACAAAGTCGCTTTCTCTGTCCCTATGTCCCTTTGTATGCTTAAATCTTTGAAACTACGCAACGGATTTTGATGCGGTTTTTTTTAATAGATAGAGTGATTCAAGAGGAAGGTTTATATGTATAATAACATCCATTAAATAGTGGAGAAGTACTGTTATTTTTGAAGTTTCTAATGTGATGTCGTAAATAATTACATTTTTTCCGCTTACATTGCAAACGCAGGCTGAACCCTACGAGTTTTATCAAAATAATGTACTAAGTATTGTACACATTGAAAAGGTCTACAGAAAAGTCCGTGATGGTATATGTCTATCTCTTATGGATAACCCACAATAACTTTTTTTTGTCATTTACTTTTTACGACAAATAATGGCTAATTTTCGAAACGATTTTAACCAATACAGAATTAATCCTTAACCAATTAAATACCTTGAATACATTGTTCATTTAATATAGATCTATATGGCCCTTTACATCGTATGATTTAAGTGAATATTTTCGAAGATATTACAGATTTAAAAATTGCACCCGTGCGAAGCCGGGGCGGGTCGCTAGTTAATAAATATGCTTTAAATGATATTCACGGTATTTAAAACTTTTGTACCTATGCTTAAACAATTATTTCTCAAATGAAAAGGTGCTGTTCGTGTTTGTGATATTTGTAAAGATAAAGGCTAGCTGCTTAGCTCGACCAAACTGAGTCAAAGAAACAACATAGCCATATATTATGAGGAGGTCACTGGCCTTGTTTGTGCAAAGTACAGCCTTGGGGCACATTAAAACACGTGTAGCATTCTCCTTCTTAACCTTATTTGTCTCAGCTGTCCCAATAGCGACTGTAATTTCTTTCATTAAATTCTATTTTTATAGGACGTTGTGTGAGCTTATGATTCTTCATTTCGTCGTGAAGTTCATTGCAAGAATCATGATCCATTTCCTCCGGAGTCACGCGTAACCAAGCAGAAGATGTCTGATTCATATTCACCAGACTATCAATCGGTCTAAATTAAGAGCTTTGGGTTCAAGCTACTGTGTCTATTGTTTCTGATTATGTCGTAATTTTGTCTTGAAATTCATAGCCAGAATGAATATCCATTAACATCGGCGTTACGCGGTACCTATGGCATTTATTAGTCGTAAACATTTACTACAGATACACATATCTCCTTATTTAACAATGTATAGCGGATACCATCGGAAATGTAATCAGCACTACATGAAAGTTTATAGATGAGAGTGCGACTGTACCACGACAACACCTCTTCTAACATAAATTGTCAATAAACACGACTTCTGATGTTGAGTTTATGACCAATATAATTTGATGACCAATATACTTTTTGATAGAATTGTTTTAATAGCGGCTCTTATTGGCAGTTTCGTCAAAGAAAAACGTGTCGGCTACTGACCGTGTGGCCGCCATATCAATAACTACCCTCTGTTACGACCTCTCTTTCATGTTTTATCCGACACAGAAATACCGACAAAAACTCACCGAAAAAAAATCCTTTTAACTTGTATTTAACGTTTCGAGATTCTTGTAGATTATACTGCTGGACTATGAATAAATTAACTGTCCCTGTGATATTTTCCACGCGTTCAGATTGTAGATATATTAAGGTATATTTGTTTAACGTGATTCGTAGGTGTCATTCATCTACTTACTGTAACATAGTAGAAGGGAATGTAGAAAGGTCAAGCAGAATTGTACTAATATACACCCACATTCCACCAATGACGAAATTAAATCCCATATAATATTTGGTGAGCCTATTGCCATCTACCGTGCCCTATTCTAAATTCTTGTCAAAAATGACAATTTACCCAATCTGAGGATCGAATGCAGGATCTTATGGCAGTCGCGCTGGAGCTTATAAATGCTTTCTAGTCCTACGTTAACCACACTTAGAACTTTGATAGATCGCTCCAAAGAAAAACAAAATCCTTCTACTTTAATTTTCTCGTAAAAATATGAATATTATTTACCAGAAATTAATAAGAGTGTAGGCCTTTTCCCAGCTGTGGAACGTCACTAACGCCTGTAACAGAATCTGAGTGAGATTTTCATAAAAATTTTGGGACGGTGTGTTTAAATAACGACTCAAAAACAAAATATTACCTAAACGAAAATTAGGTTCCAGCTAAACTTGTTTGTTGGAAAAATGCTTCCTACGTACACGAGTGGCATGTGACAGTCACCTATTTTACCATCTTAGCTGCCTGGCTATTGTTTCCACCACGGCTTGAGCATGACAGAACAAACGTATTGTTGAAAATACTAAAAGCAATATACACTTTCGTTCAATGTAGGCACATAAGATGAAATAATACAAAACATAGAATCCAGTACATTATAATATACATATTTCACAACATGAAATCTTCATTATGAAACTAATTATTTGAAACAGGTATTGTAATCAAAACATTACAAATCCTATTATACAATGTTAAGTAAAAGATCTGAAAACGCCAACATTACTCCATCACAATCAAATCCTAAACCTAATCTATTCTCAGAAGATGGATTATGTTTCAAAAATAGGTGGTTGCGACTAACTGGAATTGTACTGAAATTACATAAATTTCAGATTGTTTACTGATCGTTAGAAGATTTTAATGTCTTATAATTTACCATACCACAATAGATCTTTCGCCCCCATCCACTTTTTGATCCCAATCATAAACTGAAATTTACTTCACAACGGAATAGCTATGACCGTAATTAACTACCTACCGTAGAATTGAAAATATATTGTTAGGCGTGTCCCTAAAACTGAGCTTAATAAATTAATCTAAATTATATCTAATAATATACAAAGCGCAAGAGATGTCATATCGCAGACGACCAATTTTCTACGGTCATAGCACGATTTTATTATTTTAAATCTGTATTCATCGTTAACATACTGTGAATTTGTATTTTGGAGAGCTGCTAACGAAACGACTATATGGTACACACCATCCGATGCTATTGTTATATTGGTCTTATAGAAAATAAATCCGAAATTATATGTGCAAGCTCCCAACAAAAATGTATCTAACACAGAAACCTGATTAGGGACCGCGCCCGCGGCTGTGGCCCAAACTTGCAGGCAATCTCCACTGGTTGTGGAGTCTATCTACAATTTAAAATCTTATGTATGGAAATCGAAGGAAATCACCCAGTTTACATACTAAAATGTTCTAAAAAATATAATAGGTTTTGGTAAGACGAATAAATATACTATGGCACCAATAATGTATCATAATGGGGAAACGAAGATACAGGTAGTTACTGTTAGACTGCATCATCCCACTGCTGGGCAAAGGCCTCGCCATGATATCCAGGAATTTTGGTATAGAGCTATAGGGGCTGAAAAAATAAATTTTCTTACAAGTTCAAAATTAAAATGAAATAAAAAACAAAAATATTTTCATATATTTATAAAGTATTAATTAAGGAATATCTATTAAATTACCAAAAAAATGAGAAATTCTGCGAATCCCAAACATCTATACTTCAGTCAAATTACTCAAGCAACTCCTTTTAAATCTCTCTACATTACTCAAATTTTTATCAGTGCCATATTGAGTTCTTTTTTATTGTTAAGGAATTAAACGATCACCAGATGACAAGGTGTGACCGACGTCGCCCATGAACACCCGCAATCCACAACCGCAACCCGAAACCGCAACTTTAGAGCTTACGGATGCGTTGCCCACCCCTAAAGTTGGAATACCTTATGCTACGGTAAATACACCGGTTATTCTTACCCCTTCATCGGCAATCTTCATCGTCCATCTTCAGAAATACGAACGCGTAATGATAAAATAATATAAAGAGTGACTGAGATAGCGCTGACGTCCAGACGTTTTATACACATTTAATGGAGAGTAAGGTGTTCAAACCCACGTCTATTGTCATGTATCTGACAGAATTTCTTACAGACGTGGCGAATTTCCTAACAAAAGAAACCCAAAAATCTTTTGACTGACCTAGTAATCTAATTAATGACTTCACGCTGGGTACGCGCTTCCGAACATTCCACACAGGCATATAATGCCGCAATTGTAGAAAAAAATAGCCATTAAACATCATGAAAAATGGCCACGAATTCGTCTAAAACTAGCTAACAATTATTCTAAAATTGATTACCAAAAACACGAGCTGAACTCATTTCTGATGACTGTTTAGGAAATATATTACTTATGTGAGTGATTCCTAACAAATGCGTCGAAAATGTATTTCATTAATTTCCGGGCGATATAAAGCATTTCCTAGGCATGATATAAATCCGGTATTAGGTACATTTCCAGTAACACATACTAAACTATTTATGTAAGATTGTCTATTTACGGCCACAGGAAATTGCATAGCCCTAGCGAGAAGATTCTGGAGACGGCTTAAGATATATTAGTAAGATAAGCATTTCAATTCTCACATACGCTAAAAGCGAGTAGGTAGAACGGCAGCCACCACTTAAGAAAGAAGCCGAAGTCCTATTATAGTCGGGCCTTTAAACAGCTATACCCTACAGTTGGAATAGCTATCAAAGTTGGTCTCTGACTGAATGTGATGTAAGATATATTCAAAGTCTAAAATTGTTCTTATAAAATGGAAAACCATATTTCCATATTCCAGTTATTCACAAATTATATTTAGTAATAAAAAAATACTAAAGTTACCGAACAATCACCAAATTCAGAAAATTGATACTTAATAAGTCTAAGTTCTAATTTTAAACTAACTCAAGCTTTATTTTTAGCACTACTCCAACAATCGTAGTACTTAACCAATAGCGATCGGTAAAGATCTTAAACTTTTGAAATCCAGTTTTAGCCTCCAGTTTTATCTACAGTTTATTTTTAACACAACATTATAATTAACGGTTTTGCGTTTGTAGGTGGGTAGTATAAACACGTGCTTACTCTAGATTGCTTTTTAAATAAAGGCTAAATAAATTTAAATAAATTGGTATAAAGCAATCCAGCATACCTAATACATGGAAAGTAAATTATTAAAGTTCTAACAATATACAATACATATGTTCTTGATATGATAATAATATTTGGTCTAGAACAAGTACACACTATCTAATTAGCAATAATTCTATTCTTTGGAAAATATTTTAACATGCATGCATAGCTTTGTCTATACAGCTTATCGATCGACTATTGCCGCGAATATTTTTAGAAGTTAAACTATATAATAGCATATGTCCTAACCATGGAACGATTATTTATTCACTCATTAAGTTTAATTTAATTTTTATTACAAATGGAAAAAAAAAAAAAATTCTTCAAATTTATTTTTATTTTCCTTTCTAAAACTTCATGAAATATTGAGACGGCTGTTTCAAAAATAAATCCGTACAGTCAACAAGTTTATAATCGCAAATTAGTATTTGGTTCAGAAAAATAATATTATTACCTATTTCCGACGAAAAACTGATGAGTTTGAAGAGTATTTTGACCACTTATTTGCTCAACTAAACTTCTCAACAGTCAAATTAACATTTGAAAGTTTCACACTTAACAGACCACCAATATTTTAATAAAAAAAAGCTTTAGCTTAGTCTTTGCTTTACAAAAGTCTAAATAGTTTTAAACAACAATCCGTTTTGAAAAATTCAAAAGCACATTCACTGATTTTTTTAGATTTAGAATCTAAAATCTGCGTCGTTGTGTTCGCGAGTCGGAAAAACTGAAATAAGACAGCTGGCGAGAGACGAGCGTTCGACACGCAACGAGTTTCAATCTGGCCCGAAGCGAAGCGCGAAATACCAAGGCAGGCGAACGCGCCTTACGACTTTCGAGCGGCGGGCGGCGGGAAAATTGCTCACTGAAGCTTTCACAAGAGTTTTTCAATCAGATCTAACTTTTGGCCGCGCTTTTCTATTCTTCGCGGTGATTGTTTAGGCATCTATGTTTTGTAGCATAATAACGTGCTAAAATATTTACATTCAATGGTGACTATTCCAAATACGTGTTCCAGCGTTTATCCGTACTTTTTGTTATTATTCGACAAATGTTCTGAGAAAGATTGTTGTCTATTAAACAGATTTTTTCTAGAATTCTCTCAATTCCAAGTAATATTTTAGGATGTTAGAATTTAGAAAGGAACTGATTATAAATTGTTCAGATGGTATAATCACGTTGTATTATAACCCTGTGGTTCAATTATGATTAAGAGAATCGCCAGTCGATTTAATTTCCATTTAAATAATTGAGTTGATGAGCCAGAACGCTTAAAACTTTCACTCGCGGATTGAAACAATTATATTATGATTTTATTTTATTTCAACATTTCTTTCGCAATCCACTCATTGTTCGTGTATCCACAAGGATACATACAAGTGAACCAGTTTAAATAAATGTGCTTAAGTAAAATAGTCATTAGATTTACTAGGGTTACTAACCCTAATAAATCACATCGTTACGGTCACAGGTTAATTGAATAGATAAGTGATATCTACAGAGACTAACTTGATTCGAAAATGTGTCAAAGTTGTTTAACTGTTCTCGACTGAAGTCTTGGATATGTCTAATGTACTGTAGAGGTTTTATATATCAGGATACAGTCTTTGGTACAAGGACTGGTAAGCGATAAAAAAAGAATAAGTATTTGAAAAAGACGTCAATGTGTGACACAATAAAATGATGGGTCTTGTTATTTCAATTGATTGTATTTTGAGAGCTCGTTGTGATCAATACAGAGATTAATATTTTAGCAGCAGTTTTATTCCTGTTACATTTAAGTGCACACAGTTGCATGTCTATAACTATTGGCTATTCCACCCTATATTTGTCTCACATAAACCTTACATCATTAAAATCTGTCTGGACTTTAAAATAGACCTTTACCTCTGAGTTTGTTTCGGCGTTTCTTCTCAGGGATAGTCAAAGGAAATGCCGACGCCATCTAGTTTAAAAAAGACGTGTAAAAGTGATTGAAAAATCTAATTGCAAAATAAATAATTTCATTTCATTTCTTTTCAATTTCATTTCATTTCATTTCATTGAGTAAAAATTGGTTAAGAGTACGGAGAATTAAGCTTTAAATATTCATAGGTAGTGCTATGGTAAAAGAACCGTTTTTAAGCTACGGAACTGTACTTTAATTACTGAAATGTATTAAGTGAGATCTATATTACTTAAGACAGTAATTATAATTCAGTCGGTTCGAGTTATACAATTTAATAACTAATTACTCACACTGTACTAAAGTCTACATGTCCTTAAGGCTTTAGGATTACGATCAATTGGCTTAGCCCGTATTTTAATGTTATCAAATTATGTGATTCAGTTTCTATGGTAAAATATTAACGTAAAGTAGCAAGTCCGCCTCAAAAGCTTTTATCTTTACTGATCCAACAACCCTGTGCTCGCTTAAGGATTAGCATAATTTGCAGTATCACTAAAAGACACGTAAACATCACAATAACGAAGTACTGTGTACAAAACTTGTTGGAACAGAAAGGAAAGTGTTTGCTATCCCAATAAATTGCTTGAACTAGGATAAGCTCATCAAAGTTGGCGCGGGATTTTAAACTAATTTCATATTCAGTTAGTGGATTACCTACATACTTTTAAACTGATAGACTCAATGTTCTGAATCTGAAGCACTTTGGCAGTATAGTCCCCAGCCGTATCCCTTGGCGCGGTAAAGTGACAAAACGGGTACCTTCATTCAATACTATGCTGGTAAGACTACTAGTTTGCCGTGGTTAGTGTCACCCTTATTACAAAACAAGTTTTATCTCTTTATACCAGTTATAAACCCTCGTTGTATTAATACACAACTTACAACTTAATCCAGTTAGGTTTTGGAATAGAAGATTTAGAAATTTTTCAATTTTTTTTTTAAAACCTGAATACAGCCAATTATTTATGAGTGTCTAATAGAGATGATGACGTCTGCTAAAATTGCAAAAGACTAGTACGCTAACAATGCGGATTCTTAGTTATAATATTTACGGAATAGCTTATGCACAACGCTAAAAGACTATTATATTGAACTATAAAATAGCAAGTATTTTGAATGCCAACTTGCAGTCTTATTAAATACGGTAGAATATAATAGGGTTGATACAAAATATAAAGTACGTAGATGCTTAGGTTCTGATATATACACATCGAATTTTTGGTCGGTTCTTCTACCACCACACGTAATTTTGTGCACCGTAACCGTGCACCTCGATTCTTACTTACGTTTTAGAAGTGTCTGTGATATGTTTATTTAATAAAAAAAAATGTACTATTATATTCAACACTTTTCATTTGTTTTTATAAATCCAATCTTCTTTAATTTTTTATTATCAACGTGCAAATCCTAAATAATTCTCATTGAAATCAACAACAGTGAACAGTATTAACTTGTCACGGATAAAGTCTAAGAAGAATCGAAGAATTATAAAGTAATTTAAGAGTTATTTTAGGAACCCCTGTACTATTCTACTGTTTATTTTAGACATAATTATGGTAAAACGATTGACGTGAACCAAATAAATCAATCAAAAGTAAAGTACAATAGACTGGACTAAACTTTAGTGATTGATCAGCGGCAGACACAATCCGCGGCTCTAGCTGGCTTACGGTTATTACTTTAGACTCAAATATTATTCTGAACGCTTTATATCAAGATCACATTTCACTAAAACAAGCAAAGAATATTTTACTGTACAACAAAGGCGGCAGAAAATTAAGACATCATTATTTTTGTAAAGGTGTTAGAAGTAATAACCGCAGGGCGTATTTAGGCATATTTTGGAAACAAATGTTATTTTATCATCCGTTGGATCTCTTTGATAATTTCTCTCAATAACTAAGTCTTCAGTTGTGTCGGCGCGAGCCGCGATACATGGGTATCGCCATCAGCAATGGTTGTATTGTGGCTGACTACTCAGGGTGCGCCAGACGATCTGATGTATCGTCACTCCATCTTGCATAAAGGCTCCTATAATTAAATGGTGAGACACACACATCACACTTGACAGGTGGATGATAATGAATAAATGATAAAAGATAGAATAAATATGTGTGAATGTATAAGAATAAAACTTTCAGCTGTCTGAAAATTACACATCTTGTGTAATGCATGGAATGCAAAAAAAATGGAGGAGAGTATTAACTGTCTCCAAGTGATGCCGTCACAGAATTGTACTAAAAACATTCAGAATATAATTTATTATATATTTAGCACAGAGCAGCAATAAAATGAGGGTCGTATTAGTACCTATATATTATAAGTATAAGACTTGATAACAAAAAGCCTGACATCATAGAAATGCCAAACAGAATTTTTCACGCTGTCATGTAGCTCAAGTATTATATAAGAAAGTGAAGATCGTATCCGGCGGAGCAAATATTTCATGTAAGGCTACATTAAAGTAACATAATGTATTGGTGAAAACGATTTAACTTATATTCCACGTCTGTCGGACTCTAGAGTCTGCACTAAACATATCTCCAACAAATTCCACGAGGAAATTGTGACTAAATTTGTTTTTGTTCACTTTGATTAGAGCCGAATATTCTCGAAACGTCTGAAACAATTTCCTGGTACAATAGTAAAGATGCCCATTTTGTTTTGTTTATACCTATTTATATTTTAGTTGAGGCTTCGATTCACATTTGTAGACAATCCTATTCACGTAGGAAGATCCATATTACAAGTACTGTATTTAAAAAAAGGCAACACTAAAATTGCTTCGGTAAGTATCCTGTTTTGGAGTGATTCCACCACAAGCAATCTTTTCTACAAACAACATGGTGAGCGGTGTTATCTTGTTTTTCTAATAGGAAATTTTCAGTAGTATCCCAGAGTATTAGACTCGTAAACGGAAAATGTCATCAAAGTCTGATGACTTTGTTGTCATTTTAGGTGATCCTATTTCCTGGTAAAATGTATACAGTAAACCGAACCTACACACACACACACACATACACCCATGAATATATCTTACTTGTTATTATAAATGCGATAGTTTGGATAAATGGATGTTTGTTACTCAATCACGCCAGAACGGTTGAACGGATCTGCATGACATTTGGCACAGAGATAGATTATAGTCTGGAATAGCATACTTTTTATCCCGGAAAAATGTACGGGTTCGTAAACCATGCGAGCAAAGCCGCAGGCGGAAGCTATTTGTATATAAAAAAAACTATTTTGGATATCTACGGGATAAACATGCTCTTAGTTAGCACTGTAACAAATCAACCTATTAAACAAACATCCACAACAAACACCCCCTTGAGGGAGGCCTACGTTCAGCAGTGGACGTCTTCTGGCTGATGATAATGATGATGATGATGGTAATAGGCGGTAACATTAACGTCAAAGGCAAAATATATTATTAACAATATCTTCATTTCAAAATTATTTTAATTGTGCTTAAGACGTTTTTTTTTTTGGTTTTCTTTTTCTCGGAACAATCTATACATTACATCTGATTTATTAATTTCCAATAACATGGGCTTTATCACTTCTCGGAAAGCATTTTATCTTCGTGAAATTTTGATTACTTACCTCTTTCAGGAACATGAAAGTAATCAAAATGGCGTTAGCAGAAAAATATGAGCGTAAAAGAGTGTGTGATTGACTACGAGCCTACTAAACTGACGTGTATTTTCACAAGAATCTCTATAAATAAAAATCAATTGCCACATGAATGAAAGATCATTACTTGAGAACGTCTCGACCTATTTGGGTGATTTATTTTTATGTTCTTAATGTTCAAAACAAGATTTGTATGAAAGAAAATTTTAGGAAAATCCACTGGAAGGGTCGGAAATTTGAATGGTATTTTTTTATGAAAATCTCAAATTAGTAAATTGCCCGTGCGAAGCCAGGGCACGTCGCTAGTTATTATTAAAAAAAAACAATTATTAATATCTTAAGTGGATCTTTGTTTAAGTTATCACAAATTACTGCCGAGCGCGAGGGATTATCGGGTCAAGCAAAGAGTTATTGCTATTTTCTGTTAGAATATTTTCAGTTGACACATAACACTACCTTCTATACAAACATGTGATGTCGATAGTAATTTGTAATAAACTAAAACAAAAAAGCGAAATAAACGACCAGACTCATAAAATAATTAAATAAGTTATTCAACATTACAAAACAAAAAAAACTTATATATAGAGATATAAACTAAATACATGAACGATAAAAATTGCTTAAATACAAATAAACATCGAAAATTAAGTTTTAATAAAATAAAATTCATAATTGACATAAAAATACTTACATATTTTTGCTTATACTATACTAATATATTTTCGATAATTTAGCAACCTGGTTAAATACATGGATATTAAATAAATAAAACACGGTAATGCCCACATTAAAAAAAAAAAATTGTTCATTAATACAGGGTCCATTATTATGCCTAGCTGTAAGCCATATGTTTAACGCTTATTCTAGGTACCTAGATAACATAACACATAACATAGCATTACGCCTGTTTTTTCCCGAAGGCTTAGGCAGAGGTATTCCTACTATTGTGTTATTGAGACTATTGCGATGCACCGAGCACAGTACCAAATTCCGTGCTGCGACTGAGAAGTTTGATACGGAACCCATTAACCCATTCAGGAATCAAACCCAAGACTCACGCTTAGCAGTTGCGCTTGCAACCATTAGACCAACTGACAATGTAACTTAATGTATGTAGTAATGTTGTATTAAAATAGACACAAACCTCAATAAATCAAACGTGTTCACGATGTGAAAGGCGTCACAGGATTATGTCACGAAGATAATACGTTTAGTGTCGAGCTTTCAAATTCTTTTAACAAGGTAACAAGTATACTGACAAATGCGTGTTTGGGTTTAATAGTTGTTTCAAAGCTATGAGCCCAGTATTTAATAAAAGTATGAGTTTTATTTGCGATTGTGATTTGTTTTATCTAGTCTAAGAACGCGTGGAACTTTTGTTGTTACGTATTTGATGGGTTAATTCTACACTAGTATAAAATAATAAACAGGGTTTTTAGTGAGGTCTGTTTGGAGGATTTTTTTTTTAAATTTGCTATAACTTACAGTTTGACCAGATTATTTAAATTATCGGTCATGTCGTTGATTCGTCCTTCAGGCACAATCCTAAAGGTATTTCGATAGCAATCTTGCTACCAATATCACGTTCGCTTATTAACAAAAGCGTCTATATTGCGCGCAATTTCATGCAGACATGTAATCATATTGGAGAGAAAAGCATTTTAGCTCCTAGTGTAAGAACCTGAAATATCCAGAACATGAACTGGAAATATCCAGATAAATCACGCTGGTCTTTACTTATTAAATTGAATTAGGGATTTCCGTCGTTGAAAACATTCCGGTTCCCTTCAACTATTTGACAATCTACTCATAATTGCTCACGAATGTGGAAATGTTTTCTACTGTTTGTGCGATCTTGTTTGTTTGTTCCCTTACGAGCGTTCATTTGATAGTTTATGAGAAGTCCTATGTGTAACAGAGGATGTCTATGGGTCGATATTACCAATATAAACGCCTCGTAAATATTTTGGGTCAACATTTCTAAATTGCGTGACGTTTCGTGAATGTTATACAGGGTGATTTACGAAGCAAAGATTAAACGAAGCAGGGTTTTAGAGGGATCCTCGTGCACCAGTCACACCCTCGTGTATGTTGAACGATATTGTCTAATTTAGGAAATAATCGATGTTTAGCAATATTATCACTAATATATCAGTAAATTGAGTTTAAATTCTACTATCCTGACAAAACCGCTTGTCAAAGTGGCCTTACGACTACCTAGGTATATCTTAATCTATAAGTAGGTAGGCTTCTGCAAAAAAATCAGGTGATCACCAATCCGTTTTCCAAGCTTGGTATTCCCCTACTCACTTATTTAATTTAACAAGCTCGTCTCGCTATGGTTCGGGGAAAGACGCCTGAATGAACTGGCGCCACTTTGGAGAGTCCTAAGTGCAGGTGTGGACGGACACTAAATACATTTAGATTAGCGTATTTAATCACAATTATTATTATTATATCCTTAACTACTATATCTATAACCCAACCACTGAAGGTTTAAATAAAATCAAATGTTGCGGAATCCAGTGTAGGATCACTTAGAATGTCGAAAAATATTCCAAGTGAAGGCAATTTCAGAGATTCAGCGGGTGTCGTCCTTTTATCCGCGTTGCGAACACATTTTAGACAAATGTATATACAAATAGGTACTTTAGAAATATTACTTAAAGATAAAACGTGGTCCATATAATTTCGTAATAACGATAAAAGGAAGTACGTTGACAGAAATATTTTAAATCTTTCATGAGGAAACTGTTGGTGCTATATTTAATAAATGAACGTAAACAAAAGAAAAAAAGATTCCATTTTTATCTGTTTTATTTCAAGTGATTTATTTTAGCGTAAAATATCTTGTTGTCATTCATTTTAACATCGAATCATGACCGCCTTTATTCCCCGACGGGTAAACCGATAAAGTCGTTGCTGATGTTGTTAAATCGTATGTTAAAAGAGGCGAGCCTATTGCCACTGATTTGAGTACTAAAACATTCATTTGTTTTAAATCTCACGTGTAAAATAAATATGATAAGGTATGTAGCGACTACTACTCGCAACATGGCAAAAAGTGAAGCGCCTTCTATCGGAGTGAAGCTACAACAACAAACCCTGAATCGCACTATGAAAGTTTACGATTCTAACTCATATACAAATGTCCAACATCAATCGTTGAGCTTCAACCGCCAGGCTAACCACCTTGCCTGGTCGGAGGATTCTCCCTTTTCAATGGAGGAACACCATACCTCGTTCCCCCATATGTTATGTTGGTTTTTATACAGATACCTATGAACAAAACTGACAGGTGCTCCAAAGAACAATTATTTGAAGGTATGTCAATGTGTCAGAAAGTAAAAAGTGGGACATATTATATTATTTGAGATTTATTGTGATCACCTTTGCAGCAATACCGATACTATAATTCTCTAAGAGTTCTAATTATTATCCCTCGGATCCATAACAGTACTAATGAAAACGTTATTCAATTATTCTTGAAGCTAATAATTTATTTAATCTGGCTACACTGTAAGTTCATACTTGTCCAGTGCTCATGAATAATACGTTTCTAATTCCAGCGTGCAAGCGGTGCTCTTTGGCACAAACATAATTAAACAAGCTTGCTTGTCATGTTGACAACGGATTGTTATTTAACGGATTGTTGTTTATTGAATGTTAGTATACATACAAAAGATTAGTATTCATATAGAAAAATCTACCGCATATAATATTATGGCAACCCCCCCCCCCCATTGGGGGAGGCCTTAGTTCAGCAGTGGGCGTCTTCTGGCTGATTATGATGATGATGACTGTCGACGCTGATTATATCACGTGTATTCTCTGAAGGGCTAGGCAGAGAAGTACTATTAATTGTAGACGCACATTTCAAAGACTTCATTACTTCTCATCCCAATAGTGGGCACAATTTCAAACTACGGGCTGCTTCTGAGAAATTCCTAATTAAACCCAGAGATCAAAACCAGGTCCTCACATTTAGCCGCGCTTGCGACTAATATTGATTAATATAAACTTAATCGAAACGTTATATACTATTTTTGTATTCACCTAAAACAATGACAACGCCTTGCCCAAAAGCTTATAAACAAGATTTGATCATCATCATCATCAGCCAGAAGACCCCCGTCCGTCCTTCGGTGTCTGGCAGCAGTTTTAAGACATACCCGGGTCCGGGTACCGGGTAGATTTCATCATTGACTCTTAATTCTGGTAATTTTATTTAATTACATATTTGGTTAAATAATATTTTGTGATTTCAATTCTATTGACCATGGCTTTAAATAATTTAGACTTTATTTTTCAATGGCCAGATAAAAATAAACCACCTAGCACTTGAATTTGAAATAACATGTCAGAAGGTAACTGCTTAGCGAATCATGACGTTCACTCTCGAACGTCGTGATGAGGAATATTTATACGCGGTAGCACGAACTCAAGGCTCTTAATTTCGTCATGAAATTCATATCCATTACCACCGGTTTTACGCGGTACATCCGCTGGCCAGAGCCTGGTGGATTAAGACCTAAAAGCTTTCTCATTCTAAAAAGAGGCAACTACCTTGTAATGAGGGCTTGGTTCAAGTGAAGTGTCATGTTTCCAAATTAGCCCTTATCGTCCCGTTATCTTTGTTTTACATTTTTTACCACCATAAATTATTATGATTTAGGTATTTATTATCTAACTACTGAACTAAAACAAACAGCGGGCCCTATCTGGAGGAGCGTGACTCGTGATAGAACTCAAACAGCTAGAGGAGGCCTTTGCCAAAAGGTACACAGAATTGAGGGATATATTGTAAAAACATCCACAACACAAAACAATTCAGAATAAAAGGTTATTTATTATCTGTATCTTTCGAAACTCAGGAGAGTCGTTTCTCTTACCTTATTTTAGGTGATATTCAGGTACCTATTCCGTTTCCTGTCACGAATCATGATTATCTACTAACACCTCGCAAAATAAAGCCGTCCTAGGGGACGATATCCAAATAACCAAGTTTACTTTTAAGAGAAAAAAAATCACTTGATTCATCATGGAATTTTTTTTCATGGGATCAAAATAACTAAGTCACCGTTGCGAGTAAGAACAAATCGTGAAATAAATGGTCTGGAAAATCAACTCGAGGCCAGTACTGAAGTGGTCCTTAAGATATATACATAACATAGCATCACATTGTAGGTACACCCGAGTTTTGCCGATGCCCTTATTAAGTCCGATGTAATAGGGGGCGAGGCTATTACTATGTACCGGGCACATTTCCAAAGTGTAGGTTACTACTAAGAATCCAATACACTTGACCCGGGGGTAAAACCCAAGATTTCACACTCATGCGCCGCGCTTGCAACCAACTAGACGGTCTTGTCCGAAAGGCTGGTAATTAATATTGAGGATTGATTAAACTAGAAAATTCAGGAGCTATCACTACTTTTTTTTTTATTTCAAATAAAAAAATGTAAGATAAATTAAAAAAATATTGTAAAAGGTCATCGTAAAGACCAGTCATTGACTTCGTGCTCTTCAATCGAAGAATTTTAAAATCTGAGGAGTTTACGTTCAATCAATTACGGTACTTATATTTTTTTCCGAAGAATATGATTAAATAAATATCTCCTTGAGCGTAGTCAATAATTTTGTAACACAACACGGTTGGCGCGTGGCTTAGCGATTAGCTTTCTGCGTTACATGTCGCCTGTTCAATCAGCACGAGCATATAATAATAAAACTTTTCTTTCAATTAATATCTGTTTCTACTGTCGTCACTTCCCACTTTTTTTACTTCTACCAGATTGAAGCTACCCGTGAAATATTCGTCTGCAACAAGACTACCTTACTGGTATTGCATAATAACTGCGCAAAGCGAGCGAATATCCGAAATTTGAATGTTTCGATCTGGTTTTCCATAACTATAATTGAGAAAAAAGAAAACTCTGGATAAATAGATCATAGCAGGTATACAAGAGCAAGTATTATACATTTTATGCTTTCAAATCAGCTAAAGAAGTGTTATACGTTTATTGATTAGAAAGCCTTGGCTTTCATTTTACATCGGTTTCGATACTGATATCCCAGTCACCGTCCCAAAGGATTGCACCTGCTACCCTGTCGCTGTTTACATTTTCCTGCTAACTCAAACATAGAAATTTTATGGTTTATTACCTACATGATTTCAAATTGAACACGTGAAAATGTCACGGGTTCCGTGCGTTTATTTAAGTGTCACATTACTTTTATATCTTTTGCAGTGATGAACTTTGTGGGTTTTGTCGATAATCAACCACCTTTTTTTATTATGATTAATTTTAAGGCTATCACGAATAATTAAAAAATGTACTAAGAGTTACATACACCAAATCAATACTTATTTCACTCCCAGAGGGGAGTATTTTCTGATATTTTAGAATTTTTTGTTTATTGATAGCAATTACTCGTAGATAAAATATTAGATATCAGAAAATAAAACAAGATAATAAATATTTAACTGAGTTACGTAGGGTAGGCAGTGTCTTTTTGTCTTTATGGACTACACGCCACTGCTACTGACTAAAAAATAAAAATATATTTGATTATTTTGCTAAGTAAAAACTTGTAGCCAGGTATGAGCACCAAGGAGTATTCGCAACATGCTAACTAGCCTGTCAGTTAAAATTGACTTAGTTAAAATTTGAACAATATAGGTTAGGTATACCTACGGTTATTAATGAAAGACTGCAACGACATTATCCGATGAAAAAGTTACTTCAAATACCTAAAGAGGAGAAAACAATGTTGAATAACTGGTGAAGCATAATAAAATGAAAATTCATTAAGGGTTTTAAAGCACTTAGAATTATAGGCATTTCTACTAAAAGCTAAGTGATCTATTTTTTAAGAAGACCTTTGATTATTATTATTATATGGCTACAAATTAAACGACCGCCAACATTTGTTTAAAACCCCCGTACAGTGTCCCAAGTAAAACCAAACTCAGACCAAAATATGGTTACCAATCCTCAAAACCATTTCGTTTGTAGGTATAACAGATAAATCTATAACTATGTGATGACTTATACTGCATGTCTCGTAGTTGTGATTATTTAAGTAGTTATTTCTAACGAGACACAGCATACAAGATAATCTAGAGTCCTAAAGTAGTAATTGGTGAAAAGAATAATGCGATCGCGAGCAAAGATCGAACCTGCGACCTTCTGGGTCAGTACACCATCTGCTCTAGTTATCTACGATAGCGATACCGAATATCTTTTCCACATTTTCTCTCCACAATTTACAACTTCAGGATTTGCTTCGCAGGTCGCTAGAAACTCATAACGTAAAATGAAAAGACAAATGTATCGAAAATGTACAAAATTATATTTTATCCCACTTAGTATTTCAATTGTATCTTTCTATTCTTAGCCGAGTGTCTGATGTCGTGAATCCTGTGACGTCTTTGTAATCTTTTCAACAAAATGAGGTTTCAAGTGAATTCCCAAAAGAATCGTTTGGGTTCACATTGATGCTATTTTAGATGCGAAGTAACAAGCTGCTTACGTTCAAAGTAAAAGTTTTATAGCACTAAGGCGGACATACCAGAGCATTCAGTTGTAAGACGACTTTGTCTACAAGTTTTATTCGCGGAATGTTAGACGAAAAGGTTGCCTTTATACCAATACGGATGATACATTTTTCGGATGTAGGTATACCAACCGGGTGATTGATTAAGATGAGTCAATACGGAAAAAATTTAACCTATTAGAGGTAGATAGTTTGCAAGGACAAACGTTGTCGATTTTAGAACAAAAGATAATCGTATTTAATAAAAACGGCTCGGTCATTCTCCTTTAAAAAAATCGCATGGTGTTTCATTGCAGTAATCGTTTTTTTTTTACCTTTTTTACGTAACTGCAACCAGCGTTGCCAACTCTACGTCTTTTTACGTAGATCTGCGTACTTTAGGCCTTTCCTGAAAACCTACGAACTTCAGTCACAGAATCTACGTATTTTCTATCAAATTGTATAAATTTGCAAAGTAACTTATTTAAAAAATAATAATAGGCGATACGTCTCAAATGCCTCCTTTATTGGCCCAATTTCCAAAAAAAAAATATTAACATTGTCACATAGCAGTGCAACTGTGGAGCGTCTATTTTCTGCGATCAATTGAATGGAAACCAAAATCAGAAATAGACTTTCCACTGAAACGCTAACAGACTTACTTTATTTTAACATAATAATAAAATTAATAATTTAATATATTGTAAAACGAAACACTCGTTTTATTCAATGAAATAAAAGAGTTTCATTTTCTTTATTTCACTCAGAAAAACAAGTACGTTGATCTACAAACTTTTCATACGCACATTTAACTAATTCTACGTAATTTTCTAATCTGGCCTAAGCCTTTTGCAAAATCCGAGTTGGCAACACTGCCTGCAACCTCATAAAATGATAAACTTTAATGTATCTAGGTAATGGTACATTTAAGACGCTATCTGAGCTCTAACTGTACGGTAAACAATGTCCCGTTTAATCCCACTGACGTTTTTTTCATATATTTGCGGAACATCTGCTGGAGGCACAAATATACACAAAAATCCTTTAATTTTTCCTTGTTCTGTAAATGTACCGCTGCTAAGTCAACATAGGGTAAAAAAATTTTTTGCTCAATAAATTGTTTGAACATTATATAAAGTTACCCTTTTTAGCTAATTGGTTGTAATACGCCCATTAAAGTCTTTTTGTTCTTAAGTAATGCAAAAACGATGAAAGGGAAGAGTTAAAGAAAATGTACCACTAGCCGTTTTACACAGCTATTTATTTTATAGAAGGGTTGCAATGTCTATGATATAATATATTTATGGAATCTCATGTTTCCTTTTATGTAACAAGCTGCTATATAATATATGCATCACCAATATACTGTAGGTACTTAAAAATATAATTTATTTATTAATAATTCATGTACAGAGATATTATATAAGGTGGACTTTTAGCCATGAGGTATTTTCTGCCACTCAATCTTCTAGATATAAATACAACATTGAAATAGGTACAAAAAAGCATAATAGGTACCGAAAAATAAATAAATAAAATAACCAACATAAATTATACTACGTAAATATGACATAGATGATATAGTTCTAAATTGACCTAAATTCAGAAATGGCACAAAATGTCACGAGATCCCTGACCTCTTTCTCAATCTTTTGTAATTATTCCGTAATTTCTAGTCATGTCTGTTATCATTTTCATTAAGACAGCATTGTGCTTACAGTTTTCAGAGATTAGGCGACGCGCGACATTACGAACCTTATAATAAAGCTGAAATGTGAAACAAGTACTCTTAAAAGTAGAAAAAAAAAAATGAAATTCAGTGCTCTCCATAAACCATCAGAAGGTTTTCTTTCGGCATCTGTCATCCAAAATACGCGAAAGTTCCATTTATAAATTTTAGGGAGAGCTTACTGGCTAGGTATAAAAATATAGGTAGCTCTTCTTCCTAGCGCCAACGGGCCCGAAAAATAAATGGACCTCTTTGATTATATTGGACTTCTGCTTGCGTCCCACTGGGAAGTGGTTACGTCACTCGATTACCGAACGTTGTGGTCTGGCAAAAGCGGTCTAATGACACGTCCACGGCCATTTTAGTAGGTACTATAAATTAGATAACAATGTGTGACCAGTCATCATCAATCACTAGGTACTCCAATACAACGAATATGTGAATTGTGCATTTTCTACATACGAAACGACCTTATAACATAGCATAGCATCACGCCTTATTCAACAAAGAGTTAGACAGAGGAGCATTATTGTAAACCCTCATTTCGCCGATGACGTTATCTATTGAGTCCCATGCAATGATGCCAGCTTATTGCCATCTACTGGGCACAGATCCAGACTCCATGCTGCTACTAAGAATCTTCATTAAGAAAAACCCAATTGCTGCACTTTGCCTGACCTAGGAATCGATCGCAGGACATCGCGCTCATCGGTCGCACTTGCGGCCACTAGATCAACGAGGCAGTCCTCTATATGTAACTTATCCATTTGTAAACTAAATCATTAAGGTCATTCACATTATCCATATTTTATTTTCCTCTTAAAGCTAAACTGCGTTCATTACTTATACCCGTCAACAAGTCACATTCTCAGCAAAATATTATATACACAGCGTCGCGACTAGACTGACAATCCCACTATCATGTTGCAGAATATGTTGCATCTTAGAACATACCTTGTTAATATTAGCTAGTTGTTGGTTGGCTGACAAATATTGTCCCTACTAAAGTCTCAACATAATCCCTTCTATCTTGGAGAACGTTGACTTTAAATTTAATACCACAGCGCATAATTAAGGTTAATATGACTAAGAGATTGTTCATTACAAAAACGAGTTCCATTATCTACGATGGTTTTAATATTATGTTGCAAAACCGACCGCATTGTTCACGAGATCGTTAGTTTCAAAGATTTATAAGGGCTCATGTTTGCCAGTGCTACGTTCTGAAATGTAACGTGAAACTTTCTGTCGAACAAATACTTTAGCAATACCGATGTACGCTTGTATGTGTAACATTTTACAGTTACGGTACGAGATTTCATAGATAAGTGTATCCTTTCACGGTTCACGCCCAGTCCATCGGCTGTATGCGATATTTGCTACCATTTGGTCTAAGACTATTATTTTTTTCTTGCATTTTGAAGTCCTGAGGTGAATTCATCCGACAGAGTATTTTAGAGTATTAATATTAGGTAGAAAGTTTTCATTTCGGCCCGGGTAAATTGTCGCATCATTAGCCAATTAGCCAAATTGCCAAATTTGGGTTAGCAGCAAAAGGAACACATCAGCCACTTCAGACAACACAGGCGTGATATCACAAATTTATGTACGATGATGATGAAGATGCTCGTAGATGAAACAAAAGGGTAAGGATTGTAACACGTGACGTTCCGTAGTTTCTGCCAACCACCACGGGAAAAAGACGTAAAGTTATATATGTATGTAATATAGTAACTAGTGTCAATTATAATACTATACTGTCGAGGATAGGTAGGTACTTTCAATATCTTCGACATAACATTAGTATTCAAATATATAGTTGAACAGCGTCATAATCATATTCCAAGTTCCAGTGTATCTGACACTGACTATAGGTACCTACTTCACAAAAGGGAAATAGAAGTGTCGTTGTACATTTTAATACCTACGTTACATCAATCTTAGTAATATCTGATAAGATACATTGAATATATTTTGGTTTCCATTCTTCACGACTCATTAATCCTCAACACAATAGACAGCTACTGTTAGACACGAAGCGCCATTCGTGTCCGGGAGATGGAAGGTATTGTATGTCCTTATGAATAAAGAACAAAGTGACATGATGGCTGATACACTCCATAATAATGAATTACTTTTGATGTGAAAGATTTTTGATGTTTATATAAAATAAGCCAACGATGTAGGTTAATTGAAGCCTGTAGCTGTAGCTTAATTGAAGCCTTGGTTAAATAAACAAAGATGAAGAACACACTGTTTAGCTGGTTATAGCGTAAACTTAATTGTATCGTTTACCTGCCGGCTTCTGACAAAATTGTATGAAATACGCGCAAAATAGGTGTTTGGGCGTTAACGTTTCTTACATCCTAAATCTTAAGGAATTAATTTGATTTTGGTTTCTATCGTTTTGTCAGATTATAAACTAGGTCAACACGTATATTTTTTAAATACGTGTTAAAATAAAAAAACCATTTTTAAGGTTGATTATTTCTCAATTTATAAAGAATATAAAAAAAAAACAATATAAAAAAAACTCAAGTTCAAGTTTAGTGGGGTTTCTACCCCACTAAACTTGAGCTTTTTGTTTTTTTTTTCATATAAAATGCGTTAACGTTTCTACGTACGCATTTTATATGAAAACTTTTAGCTAAACTATAGTCTTAAGCGGGCTATGATGTACAATGAAATGAAAAAAAATGTTCAATGAACAAAAGCGAACGGTATTTTAGTAAAACTGAATTTAGTCATGATTAATTTTAACATAATGTAAACAACCACGGCGGTTTAAAATTCATAGCCGCATGCCCCGTTAAGCCAGATTCATGAATGACACTAAAAATATTTAATTTGTGAACGCAAACATCCTCTATGTCGCCATTATAAAACTTTTAATGAAGTTTAGAGGATCAACTGTACAGGTTCACTCGGAATCTATGAATAATAGATAATGCATTTACAACAGAATTTAACTTAGCTAACCGTTCATATGCTGCAGTGAGCTATGAATGGTTGAGGAAAAGGTAATGTTAACGAGCGTAATGAAACGTTAGACTTTCTGAGTTAACTGTTTAAAAATTCTAGGCCACTGCTGAATTTGAACGATTGTACAAGATATAAAAGGTCTGTGGGAACTGTAGGTACGATACAGTAGAAATCCGAATCCATCTTTATTTAAAATCGGTCCATATTTTTTTATTTGAAGAGTAAATCAAATAACTATAACAATAACTCTTTGAAAATTGCAAAAGGTCATTGATACTATTATAGACGCTGGCTCAAATTAACTCATTCCAAATAATATTTTAACCTAAGTAAATCTGTAAGGAATATATGAGTTATCCTTTAACGACGCAATCTTAATTCAAAACTAGACCTCCTTAACGAAAGCTTTCTTCTTTTGTTAGCTTAAGAACAAATTGCTTCGTTGAATTGAAAGTGGCTTTACTTAAGGCTTTTAATAGTTTTTTCATGAAAGGCAGGATAAGTTTAAATTACTTTTTTTTTTCAGTATCTTTAATCTGCAAAACTGAACAAGTGCTGTGGCTTTTTCCAATGTCTATCCTCCTGACGGCACGGTTGGCGCAGTGGCAATATTTGTATGATCTACAGATAGTTTTTTCGGGTCTGGTTGTGTGCGCATGTGACATGTATGTTTTTAAACTGTACCCACGACACAGGAGAAAACCTAGTGTGGGGCAATGTTAAAAAATATAAAAAAAAGACTGTGAAAACAGCTAAAACAACATAGTTTTATCCTAAAGTAAATCCTTCCCTTTTTAATAAGTAATTCTAGTGTCGGTCAAGTAAATAAACGTAACGTCGATAACTATCAGCCAAAAGGGTTTGTTCAACAGCTCATGGAATTTAATTAATTCCAGAAATTAATAATAAAAAATCCTTTTTCCACTGCTGGGCAGGGTTCTCTTCTCAGAATGCGAAGGGTTCAGCCTTGGTCGCTGCCCAGGTGCGGGTTGGCAGCCTACACACACCATCGAGAATTTTATATTGTCCTGTCGGGTGTCCTCATAATGATGTTGATGTTTGCAGTTACCTATCGCAACTGATAATCAAATACTGATTCCGAAAACTCACGAGTTATGGGCCAGGTTTAAACTCAGACCCTGCCGCATGGAAAGCAAGTGTTGAACCGCTAGGCTGTCCTCGTATACTTATAATTTTCATTAACTATGGTTTTTATTCAATATCATAAACCTAATTTATACAGGATAAGTTTGTCATTTTGTATATTTCTGTTACCGAGTCGTCTAAAAAGGCAAGTTAAAATTTATAATGGCTTCGAAACCGATGCCAGGTAAACACAGCACTACAATTTTAAAAGCGTGTGTCTAGACCAATTTCTTAGAAGCATTTTTAATATCTAGAAAATGTATGTTTGATTTTCATAATATATTCTTTTCATTGGAGATATAAATTGCAATTTGAATTTTATCGATAAAATTAAATCTTCTGTTTTCGTCAGAACCGATTTTAATTAAACTTCTAATATTAAAAGTAGGAACTTAATTATCTGCAGTAATATACTCGTATTTAATTTTCATCGCCGTGACTTTGTACAACTAACTAAAGCATTTTTTTTCTGAGACTGTTTTCACCTTCACAACAAGTTTGTGTTTCAAATGTACCTAGACATTATTAGAATGACGAAAAGTCACAAGATATATAATTCTGTTTATATTAATAGCAAAAATAGGCAATTTTTTTGAATGAGTGATGCAATATTCGCGTAATACGGTCATATGTGTCCTATAAAACACAAAAGGAAGAGAAAGAAAAATGGATTTGTGTTGATATCGATAGGTTAGGGTTAGCGAGCGATACATACACTTTTTTAAGTGAAGCACACGGTTCCAGGCGATGGCTAGACCACTGTATTGTTACATGCGCTGCAGTAAGCTCCGTTACTAATGTTTACGTAAATAACGACGTTCTGTGGTCTGACCATTATCCTTTGGTATTGGAGTGCCAATTTGACTTATTAACACCTAAAATTACTGATGAAATTATAACACAAAATAAAGTTGTATGGGGGGAAAGAACCAAAGAACAAATTAATATATATTCCTTTGAATGTCATAAAAGATTAAAATTAATTGATATTCCTGTAGAATTGGGTGGCTGTAGTGATAGGATATGTAATGATTCCTCTCACGAGTGTGTAATTGATAAGCTTTATACAGATATCGTAAGCGCACTCTGTGAGTCATCAATTTTTAGTATTAATAGTAAGTTTGTTAATCGTAAGAAAAAATCTCAAGTAACAGGCTGGAATAAACACGTTAGTTGCGCTCACAGGCTGGCTAGGGAAAAATTCCATATATGGGTTTCGTGTGCAAAACCGTCAATAGGTCGAGAATACAATGAGATGCGTGAAAGTAGGTCATTTTTCAAGTCACGGCTTAAGTGGTGTCAAAACCATGAAGAGCAAATAAAAATGGACATAATTGCCTCTAAACATTGTGGACGCGACTTTCGTGGTTTTTGGAAGAACACAAATAAATTAAATATTCGACCGAACCTGCCTGTTAGTGTGAACGGTCTTTGTAATAAAAAAGATGTAGCGAACCTTTTTAGGAGTCACTTTTTTGTAAAGTCGCCACTGGGAGCTGCGCGGTCGGTGCTGGATGCTGAGTCCCGTTGTGGCGAGGTAGGCACGCGGTTCAGTGCCAAGGATGTGGCTAAGATTATTAGTTCTACAACTAGAGGTAAGTCCCCTGGTCATGACGGGCTCAGTATCGAGCATTTTCTGCACGCGGGTCCTTACTTACCGAGAGTTTTGGCTTTGCTTTATAATTTGTGTATCGCCCATTCATACCTGCCTCCCGATCTAATGAAGACGATCGTAGTTCCAATTGTCAAGAGCAAAACTGGTGATCTCTCAGACAAAGGGAACTATAGGCCTATCTCCCTGGCGACCACAATTGCTAAGGTACTTGATGGACTGCTTGACACACAATTAAATCAATATCTTGTCTTACATGACAGCCAGTTCGGTTTTAGACCCGGGCTTTCAACAGAAAGTACAGTATTGTGTCTCAAGCAGGCTGTCAGGTACTACACGGAACGAAAGACACCTGTTTATGCTTGCTTCCTCGATCTCTCTAAGGCTTTTGACCTGGTTTCCTATGATGTGTTATGGAGGAAGCTGGAAGATATTAACTTGCCTCATGCACTTATAAACATTTTTAAATACTGGTATGGAAACCAGGTCAATAATGTCCGGTGGGCAGGGGAGCTATCGAAGTCCTATAGACTGGAATGCGGGGTGAGACAAGGAGGGTTAACCTCTCCTGCCCTCTTTAATTTGTATATGAACGCGCTGATTGATGCACTCAGCAGTCAGCATGTCGGTTGTCACATAGACGGGGTCTGTGTTAATAATTTAAGTTACGCGGATGACATGGTGCTGCTGAGCGCATCAGTCAGCGGTATAAGGTCCTTACTAGCTATATGTGAACAGTACGCTTCGGAACATGGTCTAGTGTACAATGTAAGGAAAAGTCAGTACATTGTTTTTGAGGCGGGACCCAAATACCATCGCTATGTACCTCCTATACGACTGAACGGCGTTCCTCTTGAACGAGTGGAACGATTTAAATACCTCGGTCATTTGGTTACTACTAACCTCAATGACAATGCTGACATTGAAAGGGAGCGGAGGGCTTTATCTTTAAGGGCGAATATGATAGCCCGCAGGTTTGTTCGTTGCTCTGCAGAAGTAAAAATAACTCTTTTTAGAGCCTTTTGTTCGTCATTTTACACGTGCAGCCTGTGGGAGAAATATTCGCAGGCATCATATGGAGCCCTCCGCGTCCAATATAATAACGCGTTCAGAAAACTGATGGGGCTGCCCTGGCGTTGTAGTGCGTCAGGGATGTTTTTAGCGGCGCGTGTCGACTGCTTTTACACAATAATGCGTAAACGCGCCGCATCATTTGTGGGTCGAGTAAGGGCTAGCTCCAACAGGGTCCTGAGCATGATAGCTGACAGGATGGATTGTCCATATATAGTACACTGCTGTCAGCTACATGTATAAAAATGTATGTTTTAATTTTATAACTAACACTAGTTGTATAAGAAAATTGTTACTAACCATTTATGAGTCTTGTGCTCGAAATAAAGTTTTTCTATTCTATTCTATTCTATTAGCCTCCATTTTCACTATAGGCGGCACGAGTAGCGTAGTGTGTGAGCTTGTGCTCAACGAGTGTCGGTTGCGAGTTGAATTCGATATTTAATCCATATCTGAGAGTTTGTGCTTGTATTTGTGTCTGTAAACGCAGTCACCGATACATCAGATAATGGAAGGTTGGGGCAACAAAAAAAACATGATGTGCACAAGTACCGTAAAATGGGGCTATTTCGGAAGCGCGGAGCTAATTGAAATTTAGTAAAGGGATCATTATGTGTGCTTCTCATGGAGTAGTAACTGCTTTTAAACAGCGGTAGTATAGTATGCTTTCATCGACAAAGGTACTTTTGATTTAGTTTAGAAAATATGACAAAATTTCTAAAAACAAATGTTAGTTCCAAATTGCCCCGTGTTTCCCAAATAACCCCATTTTACGGTACTTCTTCTTGATCAATTTATGTCAACGCATTATTTTGCACTTAATTACGTGGCTACACAATGTCTCTTATCATTCATTTATTTATTTTTATGATTAAAAACTTTCAAAAATGTAAGATATAGTTTAAATACTACCGGGAATTTATTCAGAAAATAATTAAGCTACGACTTTTGGGTCGCTGTGATTACTTTAAATAAAGAAGTGATCAGTGAAATTCAACATTATTTAAAACGGCACAGTTGACCCCTTTAATAAACTAAGCAAAGATTGTGAAAATGAGACTTGAAAACTGACCGTGCCCTCATTTTGAGTAAAATCACACTTTATTGTAACAACTTCGTTTCAAAAATAGTAAAGCTGCGGATGTGACGTGATTATATGATTTTTATTAAATTATAAAAGCATAAGCAGTTAACTGCATGCCTTCCTCGCACATCAAACACCTTGAATAATCACGGTAACCAATTATATAAGTGTACAGTAAGAGAGGTAACTGCTACGGGTATTCGTTTACGTAGATACTAAAGAAAACTTTGCGGGCGGGTGCATCTCATTTGCCACTGTTTACTTTGTTAAACACTGTTCCAGTACAATGTAAATTCTATATATATATATATATTCGGTTCCACAAAAGATAAATAAGATAAAAAATTGGTTTATGCAAATTGTGATCTGAACAAGTTATGTCGCTGAAGAAAGTTTATGCGTTTTTCCCTCAACGTAATTTCACGGATATCTGTACATGGCGTTGTGACAAAGTATTATATAAATAACAAACCTCTTTTAAATATGAGCTTACACAGAATAAATAAAAAGATTTTAAAATGCGGTCGGTAAAACTGTGTATCCTTTAATTTACTTTTAATTAAAGTAATAAAAACAGTCTGTGTATTCAACATTTTAATTACCGAGCTTGTTTGTTCGTATTTACTGAAATAATAGGTACATATGAATAATGAAAAATATGAATAAAAGTTTTAGAATGCAAACCTAACATTTTGCAAACTAGAGCTTGGATTGACTTAAAATCTTCTTCAGCTGTTGGATCTCTGCAACACACGGTTACAATGAATGTAAAAAGGAACTAGTGTGTACTCCTCCTGCACCTCGCTTCGCAATAAGAATGAATGACACAGATTTAATTGTATGTTTTTAGCTAACGGTATGATTACTTGTACAGAATAAAAAAAGTGTAGCTAATCCTCACAGAACAGGATTCCTTTCTATTTTGAAATAATTACTTCTTCATTATCCTTTCGTAGCTTCCAACATTCCGCGGAAATATGGTGGTTTAATTTTAACCCTAGCCTATCCATAATGAATATGATCAGACACAAATAATAACATTAAAATAAACATCGAAAGCTACTTCAGTGTCCATTAATCATCATCAATATGAACGATTTCGGGTATTTTTAGCCATCTCGTATTTCGCAATCTAGTCTTTCATTTGTTTTGTTATCCACGCTGTGTCGGTTCTCCGTAAGCAAACGACAAACCAATACACATTTTCTGATATTCATCATATTGTAACATATTGTTTATAACATAACATAACAACTATCACGCCTGTATTCCCCGAAGGGATAGGCAGAGGTGTGTATATTTCGCCGCACAAGAAACCCTTAATCAATACCCCAGTGCCGAACATGAGCCTTTTCGTTTGATGGTTGACGCTGTACTCCATTCGTTCATTGTCTGTAACAAGAATCGAAAAACAATGAATTCTTTGTGCAAATACAGCATAATCGTATCACAAGCATTTTAAAAAAGAATTCTATGCAAAAGATCTATGGATCGGATACTCTATTGAAATAATTTTGTTAAAATCCTATTTTGTATAGATACCACAATTATTTTTAGTACTTAACAATCATATTATAGATAGTCACCTATATGGAAGAAATATGACAGTACAATGTACGTAGGCTACAATGAAGGTTACATGAATTATAGGTTTCTAAATTAAGCTAAGTGTAATACATTTATTTTTAGTTCCAGTGGTCGGAACTCTGGACTCACAAAAGAAAGAACACAAAAATACCGTATGATATTTTCAGTAGTAACTACGATTCGGACTTGATAGTATCCACATTGCAGGTAATACATCAAACGAGATCTTATTACGAATTTACGAGTGCCTATCACTTTTGTATGAAACAAACCAAATTGATTTCTACTTTAAAGATTTCAGTTACCAAAGACTACACTGTTTATTTGTAAACAAAATGTACTACCTGGAATAAAGTCACATCTATAATCACAAAAATGCCATAAATAATCTTTTCCATGAATTATTTGAAGACGTATTGAGTTTTTTATAGATCATAACATAACATAGCATTACGCCTATATTTCCCGAAGGGTGCCGACAGGTGTACTATTTGTACACCTACATTTCACCGATGCCGTTACTGAGTCTCATGTAATAGCCTTATTGCTATCTACCGGGCACAGTTCCACTCCGTACTACTATTAAGAATGTCCATACAGAAAAACCCAATAAATAAAACTTTGCAAGACCCAGGAATCGAATAGCGACCACTAGATCAATGAGGCAGGCAAGAAAAAGAAATTTGTTTATAGAGTGTTCACCGTTTTATGATATATATAGATGGGTACTGAGACAGAACTTCACGTTGCACGTAGTCTTCGTATTCTCTTAGATATATGTCGTGGAGAAGGATGTTTAGTCTCTCAATTAATTACCGCAGTACTGAGGTGAGGGTAAACAACGTGACGTCACTGCAAGATGGCGGCGCGTAGACAGAGTCGTGTTAAGGTGATTGTAAAGAAGCGCAGTCTTGTGCGAGTATCGAACGAATACACTTCTCTGACAAGAAACTGTCCGTTTGCCCGGAGTTAGAAAGTAGTTATTTTGTGATATGTGCCGAGTGAATTACCCACAATTGTTGATTGTATTGTGAAAGTGAAATACTAACTGATTTACATTGGAACTGTGATTTTATTGTAGTCCTGCGTCATGAACCCTGTACCACTGAATCGAGATAGTGACAGCCCTATCGCTCAGCCATCGCTCAGGCCGACATATAAATACAAAGATTGGAAGCATCCAATGCTTCCAATCTTTGTATTTATATTTGTATTTATATGTTTGAATATTTACTCTTTTTAACATCACACGCGGACAATTGACTAATGACAAAAGGAGAAAAATCTATCGTATCGGAAGGTTTGAAAGATAACTTAATGTAGCAGCTTTAGTGACCCTATCCAATACAGGCGAAGAAGAGAAATAATTATTAAGTAAATTGAAATCCAAATCCTTGAGAAACGTTTCTTGAGACAATTTTCCGATACCCAATGATTTAAGAAAATTCCAGACTTTAGCTGGGTCACCGTTTTTAACCGGCTCATGGATATGTTGGCGATTTGCATTCCTACACACCTTGTTGCAGTGATTTCTGATTGAGACGTAATTTTCCCTGTTGATGTCGTTGATCCGAAATTTGTAGTTGAACTTGGCAGCTGCTTTTTTGTTCAATAAGTTTTTTATCCTTCCGAAGACCTTCGATGTTTATGCCCTCAAAATTCCGAAGCAGAAGAGTTTTGGCCTTTTTTTATTATTATTATATGGGCCTGCTCTTGACCTCGATCACGCCTGATGACAAGCGATTGATGAGGTCTATGATGGATCGAGCGAGCCCAGAAAATGCCTGTTAACTCTATTCGATTGAAGGTAGAAAAACCTTTTGCTTAGGTGGTCGAATTTTATAGGGTACGTTTAGCGACATGGTGGGGAGATGAAACAAAAATAAGATCAAGAAGTAAAGGAACGCAGGTTGGAAGGTGGTGAGTGGCACCAAGATCGAAAATAGAAAGATTGCCAGATTCAATAATATGACGTAGAGAACGGGAGATGTTTTTAAGGAGACAGGTGTTAAAGTCGTCCATGATGATACTGTGGCTGTAAGAGGAAATTCGAGTTTCTAATAAACGTTCAAATAAAGGGAAGAAATTGATACGAAGTGAAGGACAATGGTGGACAAGGAAAACTTAAGAATGATGCAGTTCAACTTCCACATACATACACACATTAATTTTTATATATACAATAGGTATATAGAAAAAGATTGATAACCTACCTAATTTTATTGAAAGAAAATGTAAATATCTGGGTAAATAAAGTTTAATGTTTGGTGTCAGATGATGTCTGAAGAATTTCCTTTCGTTTTTTAACAAGCTTTTGATCCCACTTTGTTTGATGAAACGTTCCAAGTTTCATTACATAATGTTATTTTGATATCCAAATTAATTCAGCCTATCCTTGAATATTATGTATCTGCTTACTAGTCCTCTCCTGTATAAGTAAGGTTATCAACAAAACATACTGTGGATAATGGGATTATAATATCTATGTAGATACCCTTTAAATATAAATATCGTAGCACAGCGATTAAAACGGAGATTCATCACTACATATTCCCCCGCCGCGTCCGTCTGTTCGCGATAAACTGAAAAACTACTGAACGGATTTTCAAAATGTGGTGTTACAAAATTTGGGTGCACAATAAAACCTCTCCCTAATCTTTCAGGGAATAAAATCGTGATGCTATGTTAGGAGGATACTTTATAATTCCTTCCAACCTGCCTTACAAAATTTAATCCGTTGATGAGCTAAGAATTTTATTAAGCGACACCTGCAATCAAAACTGCTGAAATATATGTTTATTTGGCGAAGGACAGTTAAATTCCGCCGAAATAACCGAGCGAATAGCCTGTCTCATGTTTTATTTATACATGACAAAATTATTTTTTATAATGAAATCCTTCATGGACCTCAGACCCCTTTCGAATAATCATCAGACATTTTATTTATCTTTAATTTCATACAACATTAATGATAGCTCTAACAGTTGGAAGTTCGATTTTTTCTTCAATTAGAGAGTGGTGCAAAACTATGTCGAATTAAGTTTAAAATTATATTTCGCCTATGTTCGTTATTTACTACCGGCACAACCCTTTTCATCGGATAGGGTGGGAATCATTTATCAAAATGACATTCAATTTACTCTTGGAACCCTGTGTTGATATTATAAATTACCCTGTGCATAAAATAAATATTAATTGTTAATTTCTGTTCTGCTAAAGAAATTTATATATCTAATTTAGGTAGGTACAGTAATCACAATAGTTATTTAAAATAATTGATATACAAATAATTTAGAGAACGTGCTTAGAAGTGGAAGGGCAAGATTATTTGACTATAAAAATATCTTCTTGACACCCGGGACAAACTGCTTACAGGGTGTCCGAGGCACGGAGGAGTCTTTATATATAAAAATCGGTTATCCATCCAAGGACAGACCGCAGCAAGCGCTGCTAAACCTCGCAGATCGACTGTCCTGCTCGGTAGCTATGTAGCTACGAGCTCCTCATATTTTAGACCCATTAGGAGGTAATTAAAAAATATCATAGTTCGGTAACTAAGTTGCACTAATCTGTTCACAAACAGACAATCTGATTGCACGCAACCTGGCTCAAGCCTTAAGCAATAATCAATCTTATTTAATATGAAGTATGTCATAATTTAAAAGTTACCAATACTTATGGCCTGAAATTATTTCATTGTCCTAGTGTTCGCAAGCGCAAATACAGGTGTGATGATGCAATGATTGTAATAGATGATGATTTTTTTATCAAATTACAATGAGAACTAATGTCAAGCATGCAATAATTTTATAGGTAGGTATTTGGTATTTCAATTATAATTCTCAGATATAAATACTCGTACAAATTTAATATGATATTCAAAAACGTACATGAGCCGCTTAAAATACTATTTTTGTTAATATTAAATTGATCGAACTAGTACAATGATAGTATTATATGAATATTCTGCATCAATCTTATGATTTAATTTATTTTTAAACTATCCTATAGTAAAAACGTTTAATATTGTGATAAGCTCATGCTCATAATATATGCGGTATAATTATTAGTATTACTCATATTATATCTATGAAAATCCTTGACCACTAAATTCCACATTTCAATCATCTTTTATGAATGGCTACTACGTTATAATAGATATTATTATTAGAATTTAATGTTATACTTCTAATGTAATTTATGTTGGAAAATATCATGATTCGGGGATTGAATTTCATTCTGACCTTGTTACAATACTAAACTAATATTTCTGAAACTTTTTGACATTATTATTTTGTGTTTTTGGTATATTTTTTAAGTAAAGACGTTTTTGAAAACCATGGAACTACCACAGATTCGAAATTCTAAGTCTATGGGAGCTACAATCCCTACCATACAATCAATAATTACAATAAATTAGGCTATTAAATGATTGAACATAGAGCTATTTTATATTAAAGAGCCCTAAATATCAGTTTCTAAGATTAAATATTGTTTATGAGAAAGTTATAATCAACACCGCAAATCAAAGTAAATATTATAGTAAAATCGGAAAAAGAAACTAAGAAATATCAAGTTAATTAAATGTCTCGCTACAACTAAGCCTTTTATTTTCCCGAAAATACTTCAATTTCCAAATAATACTAAAAGCAGCTTTATACTAATTAGTCTGAAAAAGATCCTAAATACCTCAAGATAGTTTAGAAGAAAAAAGTCTAGGCTCAAGCATTATTTCTTTAGTCGTCAAGATTGCTTTTAAGGTGGGTACTCACTGGGAAAATTTGTGTACATACAATTTAACAATGTGGTGTTCGATCTTCGGACATTAATTACCCTACATGACAATCACATTAGACCAAAATACTGTCCGAGAGGCTTGCGTTTGTAACAGTTCAACGTGGAAGAATTCACTTGATATAATTATACTATTACTATAGATAATATGTACTTTGCTTCATACTACACTAGTATAGTATTATATTATCTGTGATACTACTAACTACTGCAATATTCAATGTTGTTTAATTCCAAATATGCGCACTGTAATGTTCGTTACGAACTATTCAGGACCTATTCACTGGTTCATTGCTCTAACCTGAGGTGTTACATTACCTACACGCGAATACTTCTGGCAAATACCTACCCTTACTTACGTCATATGTACATAGCAAGATATTTTACATTTAGGATTGTTAGGAGCTTAAATTGCCTCATTAGTCTAGTCGCCCCGATCGCGTCTACTAATCCTGAGCATTGGGTTCGATTGAGTCGAGCTAAGTGTTATTAAGTTTTCCCGTGTGAAAATTTGAAATTGTTACCGGTACAGGGTGCTTGCACCCACCATGGGAATTAATAACAGCTTGGACGAAATGTGGGCGTACATTTACAACCTCAGACCTGCGAGTAATAAGGGCGTAATAATACTTGCTGAGGTATGTTTTCAAAATCTTATTTATCCTATTCCTACTATTTCCATATATTTGTAATTTGAAAGTTGGGAAGATGTTCGGATGTTTGTTACTCAATCACGCGTAAACCTTTGAACGGATTTGAATGAAACTTGGCACACCGATAGACTATGGTCAAGATTAACACATAGGTAGCATATTTTTTTCTTGGTAGTACGTTGCCGTGGTATAATAATGTCGTTCTACGAAATACACGCCGGCGAAACCGCAGGCAGAAGCTAGCAAGTTTATAAGATTGACAAAAAATATACTTAACACCAAGTATGTGCCTAAGTAAATAGGTACAATTTAAACATATTATTTCCGCCAGTGTTATTTGACTCGTAATATAGATACACTGCACCGTCTTTTTATAGTACATTTTAAAGGCTTTGGACAGATAGGCCCTGGCAATAAAACGGTTTTATAGGTCCCTGGAGGGTGCAAATAATAAGGGCGTCAATTTACATTTTATGAACCTATGCTACTAAACATAATATTATTTACATCAGGCACTAAAAAGGACATTGAAAAGTGATAACCTTTACTTACTGGGCAATCCTTGCCTCCCATAAAACAAAGATACAGTCAGCGTCAGAAACACTGAAGAAGCCGAAGTGGTATATATAATACTATAATTATTATGGTTACAGTTTCAGTACAGTTATGATTACTTTCAGTGTTTGGATGGGTGACCGTCTGTCATTTATCGATCCTTGCCTTGAAAGCACGTTAAGCACTTAGGTGTCATACGAACAACTGTGACAGTCGCATCTCAATCAGTCCGGACCCCTAGTGTAAGTTTCTTTTGACAAATTCGATTTACTACATCGAACGCGTTCGGCGCTCCGATTGGTGGAGAGCACGAAACGGACCAATCGGAGCGCCGAACGCGTTCGATGTAGTAAATCTAATTTGTCAAAAGAAACTTATACTAGGGGTCCTGATAACCAGTCTAGCTTTAGAGTATCAGTGTCTCACACTGCTGGATTAAGCAAGCGCGGGGCCCGTAGCAATTTCTACCGAGGGGCCCTTGATCTGCTAAGGGCTCTTAAGTATAAGGTATTTTTTGTAGAACTTGTGCGTTTACCGTAAAGAAAACTGCATTTTTTTTTTCACCAACAAAATAATCGATTATCGATTGTCTCACGTGAATTATTTTAGTGGAAACAAGTGTAACGTTTCACGTTTTTGTGACATCAAGTAAGTATACCACGTCTTAATATGTTTCACTTAAAAAATTACGCTCAGGCGGAGGTGGGCGGGTTTAGATACGCGGGGCCCCCTTCTGCACGGGGCCCGTAGCAATTGCTACTCTGCTGCGTGGTTAATCCAGCACTAGTGCCTCCCAGTAATTAGGTGGCGGAAGTCAGCTACGTGTAAAATATTATAGTTACGGTTAGGATTAACTTTATCCCATTGAAATATTCTTAAGGGGTTCTGCATTAAGGGAGGTGGCAATTATGAAATACTTTTAAAGATTTTCATCACCTTCTTGAAGTTCCTCTTCAATTTAGCCAAAACTGGTTGTCAGCACCGCACATGTTCGTTACATTGAACAATCCACTACGACGTTCGCTACGATGCATTTGCCACTTCCTGTTATATACTACTATATATATAGAAAAAAATAAATGTTTAGTATATACTAAACGCTTAATTTTTTAAGATAACTTAAACCTACAAATTAGCATGGAGTCAAATAATCAAATAAACTTAAATTAAATCTAACGTTACGAAAACCCAAAATAATCGAATAAGTCTAAATAATTGGATAACGACCTTTACTTAGCAGGCTTAATAAATTTGAGCTCTCACTTTAACTTGGTGTTTGTTCCGCCACTTGCACACCTTTCAATACACGGATATAATCTTGCTAAAGGTACAAATTAGGATGAAATTACATTAATCAGTATCGATTCACCTTTTATCTATTGAAATAGGAGTTTTTATTAACACAAAATAGCCATCTTCAATCCCTATTTAAAATGCTGAGCCCGTAGTCGGCCTCTCAAGGAATATTTTTTTTGTAATTAGCGCACTAGACAATACGACTTCCATATCGTATTTAATCCTCCTACTAAGCAGGTGGATCCAGTTTCAATTGTTATTTATGGATATCGGTGGAAATGCTTCGCTTATTACGCATATTATGAGACTGTTATTCTATTCGTATTCACTACTTCATGTATTGAGCTTCAACATAATAATCTAGGCCGTACATTGGACAATAAACTGATAACTCAAGGACAAAAGAGGTCTTAGATTAGATGTCTAGAGAACCATTCTAGGAATAAAATGGAATTAAACGTGATAAAAGAAATCAAATTGTCTAATCATATAATTTACTAAATTAACAAAATGTAAGTAACACTAAAAAAAAAAAATACTACTCGCGACTTCATATCATTTGAAGATGACGAACAATAACATTTTTTCATTATTGAGTCGCCATAATGAGTTTTTAAATCATCGAAAAGTTCTTTCACTAACTGATCTGATTGCCGATTTTTTGCTTGGTTTTGAGGAATTTCATCATATTCGATATCAATTTTATCAAGTATAATGTCTTTGTGTTTATTGTCAGGCTTTTGTTTATTTCCGTAAGAGTTCGAATAATCGTCATCCTTATAATTGTAAATCTTTTCATCTAATTCGTCATCATCATAATATAAATCCTCGTCTGATTCCGGTCTTGAAGGTCTCTTCTGTGTACATCCTTTAATAATATTTGGTTGGTAATAAGGGTGTACTATACCCATCGGAGCACCCATCGCAGCACCCATTGGAACGCCCATGGGCGCACCCATCTGAGCACCTATCGGAACACCCATGGGAGCACCCATTGGAACACCCATTGGTACACCCATCGGCATACCCATTGGAACACCCATCGGAACACCAATACCTATAGGAATACCTTTAGGGACTATTGGTGTAACCTTCGAAGTAGTAGGTAGAGTCGGTGTACTTGTTGGAATAGCTGTTGGAATCATCTTCGGGATATTGAATATATCAAAAGGCATATAGATTACTGAGTACGATACAGTAGTTCTAGTACAATCATGAATTACAGGACATTTGTGAGTAGTAGTGGTGGTATGCGTAATCCGACATTCGCAATCACTGCAGTCAGTTATGGGTTTCCGCGGATCGTGTGGGGCAACCTTCTTTGACAAGCTTCTTAGACCAACAGCTTTATCCTGTGATAGAACATTTTGCACATCTAGATCATTAATAAGAGTTTTAGGAGGAGCTTCAATAATTGTAGATTCATTTTCAAATTCATGAAAAAATTTTAATGGATCATTTTTTATATCATCGAAATATTGTGAATTTTCCTTAAATTCATCAGAATCAGATAGAAGTTCTACAACCGGCCATTTTGGTTCGAATTCAGATGTCATAATGCTACTTTTTGTACGTTTGTACAATGAAGACGTATAGGGTTCGTTTTCATGTATATGTCTCTTAATTAGAACATCATCAGGCGGTATTTTCTCGAATGATTTCATTTTTAAATTAGGACTTTTCGTATTTGTAAGATTCAGTATTAATTTCAATAAGGAATCGTGGGTTGAAGAAACTGATGAATCATTTCGTATATCTGAAATGTAAATTTTATTACAAAATATTTTCGTAAAGAAAGTCATACAGGAATAAGTGTAATTTTCTCTATACACAATTTTACGATATCATTACCTTGAAATATTACACGCTCAGTATTTTGTTGACCATCTCGGATATTATCTTGACTGTCCCTATTAAAAACGAAATTATTTGTCACGGAAAAATAAATTGTGAGCAATAAAATTTGAAACATAAAAAACATAACCAATTGATACAAAATAGGACATTTTAACAGTAATAACCGAACTGTCTAAACAGCTCAAAACTATCTATATGGCCACGATGGTCATGGTTAAACGTTGGAAATATATATTTATGTATTGTTATTATTAATTTATTATGATAATTGTTAAATTAATTGTATTATTTGGTTATATCAATGGTTTTAGTGCGAGTCGAAGTAATTTCTGTGAAATATGTCTCAACCATACTCTTTGCTTATACAAGGTATATTTTGTGACATTATATCCACTAATGGATACTGAAGTATAAGTGGTTTAAGTTAATTGTTAATTATTTGTGATTACTAGACGGAAGGGCCCAGTCTTACATGCAAATCTTACGACAGATCAGCATTACTAACAACTCGAGATATCACTGAGCTCATAAACAGAATAAATGAAAGGAGAAACTTTGTTGCTATGGGTTACTCAAAAATTCTTCCAAAAGCCGCTAATATGAAGAAACTCGTGAGTGAACTACATTTTCTAGTTTCACTAACAGAAGCTCTCTTTCTCATAGAACACATTTATAAACTGTACGTCATATTTTAAAGGTAGATTTAGATTAGCACCTGTAGTGCTACAGCTGTTCATGGGGATTTTGGCATGGCTGTGATCACTTACCAACAGTGACACATATCCTTGTCTGCACCTTATATCATTAAAAGTCTTACTCGCTTACAGCGGTGGTCATCAGAGTTAGCAACTTTTGCCCAACGCTGGGTTGACCAATGCGACTCGTCTGTGCGCCCGGATAAAGAAGACCAATGTAGAGATCTAGGTAAGCTATAAACCAAATGAATTTATGCTTGACTTTAACATTTTAGAAATAACGGTTAAAAATATTATAAAACCGTCTCTAAGCCCTCCAGTACATTGGCGACCTAAGCCCTCCTATACTACAGTATTCCTCCTCTAGTCCTATACTGCTATATTGCTTCTCTTTTAATCGGGTATTTAAAACCAAATTCGGTCTAGCGAGCCATATTAGGGCCCACCCTAAAATATAATTTCTTTTAGGGTCACCGTCATCGAAATCGAAATGGATTATAATATATTTTATATACATATACAGACGGTCAACTGATGTAGTCATTCAATACAAATAATTATGAACCATGATACCAGTAATAACTTAGCGATTAAACTTGCAACAACGGTCAAGTAAAACGTCGTGAGGAAACCTGCACACCTAAGAGGGCTTCATTATAATTCTTGATGGTGTTTGTAGTCCGTCAATCCGCACCAGACTAGCATGGTGGACAAAGGATAACCCTTCCGAAAAAGGCCTGGTTCCACAAGTGGGATAGTAATGGGCTGTATTTATTTAATTATAATTAAGTACCTACCTATACTCAAAATCTTATTTCAGAAAACGTTAAAGTAGGACAAAATATTGGCAGCGTCGTGGGTCCTTCGCCCGGCCTCAACGTAAAGAGCTTTGTGGAGATATGGTTCATACAGGCTCTCGATTACGCCGGCAGTGTCACTTATTACAATAAGTAAGTATGTACGTATAGCCTTTGTACAAATAAAAAGGGAAATCAACTTACTAGCACTTGCACAGTCTAATAGAGAGATAGGTATACAGGGTCTCCGAATTTAGATTACGCCCGCGACTGTACAGATCGCTCAAAATATACGACTACAATTTTTTTCTACCATTAGATTAGGCTTCTAAGAAATGACCGAAGAAATGACATGTACCTAAATGTCATTCATCACCACTCCTCCAACGGTGAAAAACTACCTACAAGACCAATTGAGAGCTTACGAACAGTATAAGTACAGAAAAACACGGGTAGGAAAGAGTTGTCTTTTTTTTTCATTTAAATAGGTACGATATATTATTTCCTGACATCAACGTTTTAAATCCACAAAGGCGGGTGGCACGACACAAAGGTTTTGTGTGACATCTGTCACTTATGTAGCCGTCGCTTATTGCGAAGCCTTTTTCAAAGCATGCGTTTAAGGTTGGTAAGTAAGGTCTATGCCATGTTTATCTGGACATATCATGATTGTGTGTACTTGCGCAATAACTCGCAGTTATATTTTAATTAGGCCCTTTCTACTACCTACATAACCGGCGATTTGAATAAAGACAAATATAACTTTCAAATATGCATAACACATGTGTACATTAGTTCACGTCAGAAGTTTAGCATTTACTGTATAATGGAAGCAATAGGTTATAGGTAGGTACTAGTCTTTATTCAATGTGCCTATAATACTACTAGGATATAGATAACATGATATCTAGTATATGAATTTCAATTTGATTTATTCACGTTTAATTTTTATCCCCTATTGTTACAGGTCCCGAGATTATGAGACTATTTACTTTACACAACTAATATGGGCTGATACAGAATTTGTTGGGTGTGGCAAAGCAAAATTCTACGTAAATACATACATATATTATGTATTATACACTAATTTGATTTCTAAAACACAAACAGAAGAGAATCTTACTATTCAAATGTTTTAGGTAGATGAAAGAAAAGTAATGTTAGAAAGGCTGGTATGTAACTTCTCACCTAAGGGAAATACTCACGGGAAGCCAGTGTATTCTATAGGATACCCTGCAACTCAATGTAAAAATGGAATGATACCGGATGATAAATATAAAGGACTATGTGCTTACGAAGATTATGGCATCCGTAATATACCTCTAATATTACCTATTCTTTATTTAGTTACTTCTTAAAATTCAATGTGATAACCCTTATTATTCAAGGTACAGTAACGTTACGTGAACATTCACGTGTAGGTAAGTATAATAATGTAGAAGTTGATAAAAAATAATATAAATATCGACAAGTGTTTTTAGAAAAAATAAATATCATTAGATGAAATCTTTGATATTTTTTAATTGTAAAATGAACTGATATACAACTATTTTGAAATACTAATTTATTTATATTTCAATTTAGCTCAACCCTTTCTATGACCACTACCAAATGATTCGACGATTGTTTAATTATTGTGTCTGCATAACGGACAGTGGACGTGTTAAATACAAACAGAATGATTAATGGAATTGTTTGATTATAGTTTCAAAATTAACTACTCAGAAACGGCCAGCGATCAGTTTACTCAAGATCCTCAATTTATCAGACGACTACGTGAAGCACGAAATAGATCCTATTCGCAATAACTTAAAACAAATAAATGCCAACAGCAATTCTAGCATTGAACAAAGAAACCAAAAAACGAGGCATATATATCCAAACAAAACTTATGGTAATTCAATGTTTATATTGTGTAAAAAGTGGAACTACTCACATAACAAATAAAACCATGGGTATTTCTTTAATTTATTTTGTATGTGAGTAGTTGTAGTACTTTGTAAGTTCAGAGGCCCGAGTGTAAGTTTCTTTCGACAAACTCGATTTTACGCATCGAACGCGTTCGGCGCTCCGATTGGTCCGTTTCGTGCTCTCCACCAATCGAAGCGTCAAACGCCTTCGATGTACAAAATTGAATTTGTCAAAAGAAACTTACACTAGGGGTACAGACTCTTGGACTCCGGTAATGGTAATACGCAATACACTATATTTAACTACTCCATTATTTTAAATATTTTTTCTTTATGATCTCCAGCGCTGTTGCTGTTACTTATACAGCTGTAAAGCTGTCTCATTGGTAGAACATAATGTTTTGGGTTCGATGACGGATCGGGCATAGTTTTATTAGGTAGGTATAGTTTTACTGGGGTTTTCTGTTAGAAAATTCTTAGTAGCAGCCCAGATTTTGATATTGTGCCTGGACGATGGCAATAGACTCGCCCCCTCTTATATGTATTTAATAATGGCATCGACGAAATATGGATGTACAATAAATAGTACTTCACATTATACAGACGTGATGCTATGTTATTATGTTGTGTAATGTAAGTCAGCACTATATATAATATATATTAACAGCTCCTGCTAAGCAGAGCAGCAAAGTAGCTCAGGCCGACGATCAGCTGAATGTTCTTACTAAAACATTATTTTTTATTTCAGCTGCTGTTAAACGTATTCCACTATTACGCAAGCAAAACATCGGAAAAAGTCACATAAATATTTCAGGAAATGAGAATGTGTACCATTACCAACATGACCGAGGACACTCCCACCTATACCATGGCTATGAACCGCCGAGATATAACTATGAAATGTCTTCTGCAATCAATACTAATCAAGATTTTAGAAGATATGATTCTACAACCGAATCTATGAATTTATATTCTAATAATAATTACAGAAAATTTAACCAATATGGACAATGCACTCGAAGAATGATACCACAAAATGATTGTACATCTAACCAGTGCACAAGGGACCCTAATGATTGTTGCCAGCAAACAACCATCCGTCCGTCAACATGTACAGAGATACCGTGCACTAATCCGGTGGATTCATGTTCCACTCCCTGTATCACCCCCCCACCTCCCGATTTATGTGCATGTACGAAACAAACATGTCCACCAATAAGTACAAACTGCAACTACGATATAAATTGTCCATGTAGTACACCTTGTTCTTCGAACACATATTGTTATACTTCAATATGTCCAGGAATACATAGACAAAACAATGATTACAATGATTACAGAAGGTCCGATATGACTACGTTCCAGTACTACGATATGATTCCAAATGTTGTAGTTCGAAGTGGTAATCATAAAATACTACAAGAAAATACATCACAAAAAAAAGGTCTATCCTTTTTTGATAACTCAGATATTATTAAACCTTACAAAACAATATACGAAAGCAAAGAACATGACCAATTGCACAAAGATGCTACCGATCAACCAAAATATAAGTTACAAGACCGCGACTATCTGTACCATACATTTGACTCTAGTTTACGAAAAAGACGTCAAGTAGAAGATGAAACTACTTTAAAGCCATTTTGGAAAATTGAACATTTTAATCATAAAAATCCATCGCAGCTAAAAAGCATGAGATATACAACACTTCCAAATAGAAAGTATAAGAAAACGAGAAGGCACACGGAATCAGCAAAATGGTTGACTAGTACAGAACCAATTACACTTAAATTGGCAGATTACGCTGAGGAACAAGAACATATCACAGAAAAATACTTATCCTTTGATGAATTAATGCACTTTAGAAAAAATAGTGATGCATATGCTGAGTATGACCTCAGACGAAAGGGAAAATCGAAATCTAAGTCAGCCAAGGGAGAAGGTAAAAATAGTACCAAGACAGCTAAGGAAAAAACTAAAAAGGCTGGAAACTCTACTAAAAAGGCTAAAGAAGGGGATGGAAAATCAGATAATAGTACTAAAACAACTACTACTAAAGCTCCTAAAAAAGTAACTACGGAATATACTGCAAATACACCGTATGAAAGAAAAAAACACTGTACTCGAAAATTAACATGTACATGGACGGCTTTCACAGGTATTATAGAAGGAGGTGGAAGCGGGGGAGGCTCAAAATTTATAGGACCGGGATTAGAAATAGGTTCCCGAACTCCACCCGGATATGTAGAAGGATGTACTCGAACTTCAACTTGTACTCGTGATTACATGGACCGGAACAAAATATCCACACTACCAGATGAGAATGCTAGTGAAGGTACTCCAGAAGATGAAGATTACTGTGAGCGTCGGTCTCTTAATGTTCAAAGAAGAAATTCTGATGACAAAAATCCAAGTGCTCTCGTCATCAGTTACCTAAATCATGGAGAATTTTCCACCACAACAACTGACGTAAGTAGGGATCAGGTTTTTATCTCACACATAGAAACCGTAACTGAAAGTATTTCTAAAACTCATGATTGTATTTGTAAAGAAAGAAATGCCAGGAAAAAGAGACAGGGTGAACATATAAGAAACAACAAAGAGCACTGTGGCTGCTCCAAGAAGTCATTCTCTTATAGCGATATTTATTATTTGATCTTGAATAAAATTCTCAAGTCAAACCAAGCTAATAAATTTTATAATAATGAGTGCCCATGTAACGGTTCCGCATGTTCAAGCCCCATTGCGTTTACATTTTTGTTAATATTTTTAATACATTTATGATTTATTCCGATTTTTAAACAAATAATGTATATTTTTTATAAAACGAACTATATTGTAACAAACTATTTGTATATATTAAAAATTTAATATTATTATAATAAACAGTAACAACCGTTGAAGAATAAGTGTCGTTGAATTATTTTGACTACAATGGAATCTTTCATTCAGTCTAAGTTTTTTTAAATCAGCAGCTATCTTTCGCAACAACCCCTTGTAACTTATTTTACATCTCTTAGTGTGTGATGCACATGAACCAGATTTTCTTTTGATGATTTTCTTGTGTATAATGCTGGATTCGGTACATTCATTATTCTTATAAAAGTCACTTCTACTGAGATTAAGACTCCTACGTTTTCTCTTCGCATGTTGATTCAGATATTTATATTTCTTATTTGTTGAAAACATATTAAAATTTAGTATAATGTTTTCAATTTCTGAAATAAAACAGAGTATATATTTTATATTGTTATTGATAAATAATTTTATTTATATATATACAGAATGTTTTAAAATGTTCATCTGACTGTTCAAAACTCAATCGTTTACTTAAAAATTTGAGATAAATGAGATTTTTCCACGATATTCTTTAGAAATTTTTTCATAACACCATGTCCAGTTTTATACAAATTTATATTATCCGGTGACAATATAGTATGTGCAGTCGTACTTTCCGTGGATGTATCGGATTCAAGAATATCATCCAAGAAATCTTTTGTCATAGTGCTCATTTTTAAATCTTCTAACACCAAATCCGATACAGGTAAATTTACATTATCATAATACGATTCTGTACTTTCACTGCTACTTTCTTCTTCCTCCTCTGGGAAAAAGTAATGCCCAGTAAAATCTTCATTTTGCTTTATTTCTGCTAATTCAGCCTGTATCATGACAGGTCTAACCGTAGACATAGGTTGAGTATTTTGACTGTATTCCTCAGATCCTGGAATTTTATCTGTAAAGAAATCCAATAATTAATATTTTTTTAAATATAACATTTATAATATGCATACATTTTAAAATATACAATACCACCGTTTCTGAAGATTACGGCTTCAATTAAATCAACTAAGAAAGTAGAATTTACATAATCATTTGCAACTGTTTTTCTAGTAGTAGGCGGCTCTTTTTTACTATAAACTCTGTCCACAAACGCTGCCACACCATAATCATTCAAAGAACTGTCTGTATTACCATTTATGGCTGATTTATTATTTGATAATAACTCTTTGATTATAGGATCGTTTCTCAATTTTTTCTTTAGCAACTCAACAAAGTCGTCCACCATATCATCTTTACAAGAATTGGGTTTAGTGGGTGAAGCAATAGTTTGTCTTGTATAATCATACAAATGCGAAAAGTAATCAAATGCCGTATATGTTTCTTTTTCCAATTTTAAATTAGAAGTAGACATGACTATTGCATCAGATAAATCAGTCTTATCTTGAGTAAGCGTGTCAATCACACCGGGATTAATATTTTGTGACGTATATTCAACCAATGAATCAGTTGGAACTTGGGTAATATTATGACTGTCGTCGTCCTTATTAATATTTATTTCCATTGATTTTTGAACTGGAAAATAAAATTAAAGAAGTTGAATAAAAATTATTTAAAAATATACCTAGCTATGATCTCATTTAAATAGATATGAAGGTACTAACTGCACAACGCTTTATGTATCGGATCACAAATCCCGTTGTAAGGACATCTGGAGCAAGGCAGACCGCTCGTGTATACAGTTCTATTTGGAAGATTACCAGCAGGAGCGAAATTACATACCAGTCTGTAAATTGTTCTGTATTTTACATTTTCATCTTCTAAGCGTTCCTGTTATTACAAATCGGCAATGAAGCAAAATAATTAATATTTGAAATAAATTATAAAAATGAACTCATAATAACATACATACTTTAAATTTAACTCCACCACAGCCGACCTGACTTGACTCCTCCCATACAAGTTGTGTAAAGTAATCATAATGTGAATGACTGGTCTCAGATGATCTGAAATTTCGGACGTTAGGTGCTATATATGTGAATACATAGATATTTTACTTCCATTAGATATTTATAGATACAAAAATCATAATCTAAATTCTTCCGGGAAAACGAATTATGTCAATTAAAATTTGCCCTGTCAGTGATGAGCGTGATATACATAGTTCTTTATAGTTATTTTATAAAATATGGTTAAAACGTACGGCACATATCGAGACATTATCGATGAATTGATATTCAATAATTCCATATACCAAACATCGACAAGAACCAGTGGCGTTAGACCTGGGGCATCGCCATGAATTGTTGCAATATTTTGCCCTACAGGCATTTCACCTGTAATACAATTTATTGCGAATTAGTGGCAGATATTCACTATTTTAATTTATTTAATTACTTTCCTAGCTAAACTTTGCACCAAGCCTCACAGAATTGGTCAGTGTTTATTAAATTGCCTACTTTAAAGGTAAGCTGCTCTATCTTCTGATATGAGTGTTTAAGTCTACAGTCGCCGTTTACCCCATAAAATTGATAGAACAATCAACAAAACTAGAACCTACACTGCTTACATACTTTTAGACCCAGTGTATGAAGTCAAACCTTTCTAGTCCCAATCATTTAAACCGGTTATTATACTCATCAAGTTATTCATTATTCATAGTCAGTCATTTATTATGGGACATACAAAGAATTCAATATTACTCGACTGATATGTGGTTACTGTTGTACTGTAGTGCTGTACTGTTGTTTTTTTTATGCGATTTTTTTTTCTAGATTAAATTTTATTGGTGTTGATAAATAGGTACAATAACTGCTTAAAATTATCAAGATCAGAAATGTAGGACCTTGTATATCCATAACTTACCCAAATTTCGACAGGTATCCTTTATATCCGGCACGCTGTGTTTTACACACTGGTCCGCCCATCGTTGTGCACTCATTTCCAATTCTTTGTTCCATTCCTATACATCAGACAAAAGAGAACTTTATACATATTTTGCTAGGTTTTGCTTCATTTAGAATAAAAATAATCGTGTCTTATAATTGTTTTTTATTTAGATCCATAAAAGGACACTTATGATCAGTGGCGTAGCTAGGTAACCAAAGACCCTGGGGCAAAAAATAATCTTCCGAATTCGACGTACCTTCAGATTTGTCGTAATGCAGATTCGTCGTACTTCAGATTCGTCGTAATACAGACTTCATAGTAAAATTAAAAACCAAATACATATTGTAACTTATTTTAATGAACTAATTAAAATTATTTTATGTAAATAAAAGAAAATATCTACCTGTTACCGTTCAAAAAATACAGTCCTGTGACAGACACACAGCGAAGGCACGTTAATAGGGTCCCGTTGAGCACCCTTTGGGTACCAAGTTTCAAACAAAGATGTTCGAGACTTGCTGGGAATTCCCCTGTATTTTTTCAAATAAGTTGCTATTATTAAAGTCGCGTTCCTGGGATCTGGTTTATATTCCGAATGTGAGAGAAATTATCACTAGTTCAATTTATAAGTCAGAGTCCGAGGAGCCCCCTGAGCTTGGGGGCCCCGGGGCACTGCCCCGTCTAGCCCTCCGGTAGCTACGCCACTGCTTATGATGGTCGAAACAGACATTTAATGTAATAGATAGACAATAGCATTATGTTATACAAGATGGCGTCGACGCGACGGGACCTTTAAATGAAACTAAAACACGATTCCAAATAGGTATCACGTCCTGTCACCGTCCTAACAAAAAAACGACAAATCCAATCAGTAGTTTCTTCTTTTGGTAGTAATGGAGAGGTCCATTACTGAAGGTTGATGATTGGTTCTCTGAACTTTTCTTCACGGACTTGATTCCATTCTACTCCTTAGGTAATGTCGCAGACTCAATATACTTTTCTTCATGTAATTATTTTTTACCCGCAATTATGACAATGTTAATGATATGTAGGTATCAGTTGTGCCTGTGAGAATACCCCAGGTAAGGTACTTTCGAGTTTAGTCTTCTAGACACGCGTCTAAAAGCCTTAGTATTTGTAATTTTATGGGTCCATGCATAGCATATGGATGCATAGCATACGGTGATAGTATTATAAGTGTAGATGTGAGGACTGCCTCATTGGTCTAGTGGTCGCAAGCGCGAATGCTTAGCGTGAGGTCCTGGGTTAGAATCCCAGGTTGGGCAAAGTTGTTATTGAGTTTTTCTGTATGGAAATTCTCAGTAGCAGCACGGAGTCTGGAACTGTGCCCGTTGGATGACAATAGGCTCGCCCCCTATTACATGGGACTCATTAACTGCATCGGCGAAATGTGGGTCCCTGCCTAACCCTAACCAGAATACAGGCGTGATGATATGCTATGTTATGTAAAAGGAATATTACGTTCTAAGTGAAGTTTGTAAGATCTCTAACCCGTTCTAACAAAAATGATCTTTATCTAAACATGTTAAAAAGATACATCTAACTAGACGCATAAAACAGAGAAGAGCGTAGAATAGATGACATGCGGGAAAATCGTTGTTTTTTGTTTACGGCTTTATAGCGTGATTGATTCATTTAATATCGTACCGTAGCGTCGCGTCTGCGTAAACTTGTATAATATGCTTAACAAATACATTATGAAGAAAGTAGGTAGTAGTAGTAGAGTAATAGGTTCTTAGTGATAAACGTTTATAGATATATTTAATCCTACATACATTATCCACATTTACATCATCAGTCATCAACCCGTAAACATTCGCTGCGAATAACCTATAACTGCTAATAATTAATTAATAACAATTATCACCACGTTAATAGATGGCAACATTTTCATGATTAGGTAAGAACTCATTACCAATTTCAGCATACTTTCCGCCGACGGCAATGATCGAATTTCACCGGCCGCCACTTTATTACGTCGACTGTTAATTTTATCCAAAATATTTTGCCTCTCATTGTCCTTCGAAATGGTTTTTTCGTAAGCGGTACAGTGACTGGCAGGTTCCTTTGACTAGAAAAAAATAAGGTATTCTGTTTATTGTTCTCTTGTTCTTCGGTATTAATTTAAGCACCTAACTTTTTTATATTAAAATCTTTTTTACCAGTGACTGACTCTCCTAGAATTCTGTATAGAAGTTACATGAAAATTCTTATTCTCTATACATAATTCATGGAGACTGGAGATTTTTAAATATTTAAATTACTTACTCGATATTTGCATAACGTATGCTGTTTGCTGTTATTACAATAGTCAGCGCTGCAGTAATTCTTTGCGCTACATTTCGGCAAAAATATTATGGAAACTGTAACAAATAATATATTCTTTAATGTCAACATGATGTTAATAAAAAAATACTCAAAATTACTAGTCTTATATTTACTCCAGATGGTCTAGATCACGTTGAAATACTTTTATTTTTCTTTCCGAAACCTTTGGGCAGAAAACGTAACAGATGTCGTAACTCATCTTATTAAAATGTATTAAGGTTTAAGTAATTACTGTTATGTATCAGGTATAATTTTATGCTGAAGATTTTCGGTAAAGAACATGGCATGGTATCTCCGCACGTGAGCAGTGAGTGACTGTGAAAAGTGTCTAATGATTATATCGAGACCTAAAGATTATGCCCATCGTAGAACAGCTAGGAATTAGCATAAGTACCTATGTATATGTGGCCAGACCCATCCCAGAACGTCTAGTGCCTGGCAGGTCTATACCAACTGATGTCTCATCTCAATGGGTCTTAATTTAGGAACGTAAAGCTATAAAATCTTTTTAATCAATATCGAATCACTATCTATATAGTTTTAGAACAAATTATGCATAAAAAACTTATTCAGTCAGTCTGGAGCACCCATGCTCTATTGTGCTTTGTTAATCGCCAATTTGTTAAGTACAAACTTCGTGTTCATATCGAAAAAGATAACAGGGGGTCTAGTAGGTACTACATAATACTGGTATTATATTATATTGGATTATATATAGCATTATATTGGTTGTCTACCGGAAGGATAAACGCATTATATGGGCTGCGAAAACAAGTTAAAGCAGTGCGCATACCTTAAGTGCGGCTCTTATACCAGATTTATCATTACAAGGGCAAAATAAAAACATATTAAAATGTTATTTGGAATTTCTGGTAATAAAAGAATATGGTGTGTGTGATAACTCTTTCAACTGTTTCAACAAAATAATATACATAAGTGTTGAACTCTTGTTTTTTTTCTGTATGAATGAATAAGGGTTGCGAGTATCAGTTTACCGTGAAAGTGTGTGTATATTTGTATCAAATATTTCATGCGCCCTCGAAATAAAGAGCTATTTGGTATTAAAATATTATAAATAAATTGTAGGATTGTAAAAAAAAAAATATGCTTTAACGAAGAAATGTTTAGTTTTAGTCATTATGATACTTGTTTTGTAGCGGCCATTCAATACCATAGGCTGAAATCCTTTATAAAACATTATATTAACAATAAAATTAAATTTAAATAATATCGAAATACGAAGCAAATTGCGTAAACATAATTAAAAACTTGAGATATTTGTTACATTCTTTGTAATTCTTTTAACTTGGTAAAAGCTTTAACAAGGATTTTAAGATATGTTTAGGCTGTAGTAGAGCTTGATTATAGCATCGTTCAAAGAGTTTGTAATGCAACGTTTTAGGATTCGGCATAAATTTGGTAAAACCTTTGCCTTTGGGAAAACCTCTGTGCCAACATAGGTTAACATAGAAGTTACACGGGCCAATTTCTCAAAATCGTAAGGGCAACTGTAGCAGGGGAGAATCTGCTTTATGATTTTGTCCATATACATAACTTCTTACGAAAGTGAGACCACCACTTTTTTTAATACTCTTCGCGAACTATAAGAAGCTGGATTTGATGCTGGATATAGAACTTATTGCTTGTTAAAATTCTACTCGGTATATCTTTGTACAAATAAAGACTATACAATATTACGATGAAATGCTTTTAAACACTGGCATAAAAACAGCACCAATGTACACCGTTAAACAGTCGTTACTATCAATGGTCGATATAAGACATGAAGCAGTATTAAAGAATTTTAATATGCTTTATAATAGCCTAAGCCGTAATTAATGCATACATAAGGCTTACCTACACTTTTGTATTATGCTTACAGCTGTATTAGAAGCTGTACAGAGGCATAAATAATATCTAAAATAAAATCTTTAGCTGCACACAAGATTGAAAAAGAGGATTATATAGCTTTAGGGACTATAAAATTAGTAAAATGCTGCTATACAGAAGATAGACGTTGCTAAAACCCTTTAAATTTTTTAATGAAGCTAGAAATAAATTACAAAATTTCTTATCTCCACTATTTCCATTATATCGATTTTGTGTTACTTGGGATATCGCACCCTGAGAACGAAAGTGATCTTAATCAAAAATGTAATTTGTGGGAAATGAGCAAGGAAGTCTTCAAAAAAGTATAATTTTTAAGGTCAGTTTTGGTTGTTCAGGAATTTTGTGTTAAATCACTTTTATTCTAAGGGTGCAATATGATCATGACCGCTACGACACGACCCTCCGAACCGCCACTGAGGAGGACTAAGGAAAGTCAAGCATAGGTATTTATCTTTTATCATCATTATATTTTACGATACAATAATGACGGCTATTCTTATAAAATTATGTTATTGTTCTTTATAATAAAATTCATTTTCCACTTCATTTGCTTCACTCGATTTCAACATCCATAATTTTAAATATAGATAACGGGGAAACGTCAAAAGCGTAGTACTTAGGGCTTCTTCACACGTACCACAACCACACCACGACCACAACCACACCTCAACCACACCACGTGGCCGGGCGTATATTTCGTATTGAAAATGAATAGGACTATTCACACGTACCACATTTTGCTGTCGTTATCGACCGTGTGTGTGATACCGACCACATCGCAACCACCAGCGACACTGCGAACTAGTGGCCGACCACATCATAAACACAACGTTGCGTCGACGCAACGACAGTGCGCGCAGTATAGGATAGGTCAGGACAGTATAGGATAATCAGTACGAAATTGGCTTTGACTTTTGTTTTCCAATAAAGGATGTACCCAATAAATTCTATTTCGACGACTACGCTCACATCGCCTCCGTCTTCTTAGTATTAGCCATAGCAAGGATAGCAATAACAAAGTTTCCTCTTCGAATTCCATGAGTTTGGTCAGTTAACACGTGTTTCCGCTATGACAACCGAAGTCGAACTGTGTCTGCACACCACGTAACCGCATCGCAACTACTGGCGACAACGCAACCACATCGACATTTTGTCGGTACCACAACGCAACTACCAAAAGCACTCACACGTAACCACTGCTTGACAGCATTTTGTCGCTGCGACGACGTGGTGTGGTTGTTGTCCGTGTGAAGAAGCCCTTACGTATTATCTACAGGGCTACAGTGGAACGGAACGTAAAATGCCTATCGTTGCCGCTGGTTGCCGCTCACAGTTAGAGATAACCTCTGTCACCTTTAGTTTATTATTTATTTATGAAATTAGTTGGTTTCTTCGAAGTTTCGTCAGTGATCATAAGTGATTAGCTATTTTCAATCAAAATGAGCCGTAATTTAAAAGCGATGATCGGTCCTTCAATATTAAACTCAGATTTATCAAGACTATACGAAGAATCACAAAAACTATTGGATAATGGTGCGGATTATTTACATTTAGATGTTATGGATGGGCACTTTGTGCCTAACCTAACGCTAGGTCACCCTGTAGTGAAATGTCTGCGCAACAAAATTAAAGATGTATTTTTTGAAACTCACATGATGGTTTCAAAACCTGAACAGGTTAGAAGCATGAATGTTGTTTACAATACTTTTTACTTAGAATAAACTACTGTAAGTAGCTTTCAGAGTATAGTCGCGTTGATATTTATTTGACATGCCAATGTCCCTAACCATTTTTTCTAATTTTACAGTGGATTGTTCCAATGGCAGATGCTGGTGTCAACCAATACACATTCCACATTGAGCCAGTTGATAATGTTGCAGAAGTTTGCAGAAAAATAAAGGAAAATGGCATGAAGGTATGGTGGTATTCTCTTAATTCTGAAAAAAATACATTTTGCAGCTTACTATGACACAAATATACAAATGTGTGCTAGAAACATCGAGATATAAGTACTAAAGTACGCTAGAAAGTGTAAAAACTGTCATCTCAAAAATTTGAATGTTGGTTATGCTGTTGTTAGCATAGGCATTTATGGAATGTTCACATCATACTCACTAGTACTGGTTCTACTTATGCCATCTATTTCAATAGATAAATAGTTAAAATATAATTACACAATATTTTATTTTAGGTGGGCCTTGCAATCAAGCCAGGGACACCAGTTTCTGAAGTGGAAAAATATATAGCCATATCAGACATGGTACTCATAATGACAGTAGAACCAGGTTTTGGAGGCCAAAAGTTTATGGAGGATCAAATGGCCAAAGTACGACACTTGAGAGAACAGTACCCTTTGCTGGATATAGAAGTGGATGGTGGAGTTGGGCCTTCAACCATCAGCTGCTGTGCTAATGTGAGTTTATAATATTCACTGTAATGTCATCCCGCAAAGTATCTTATGCATGAGGAACTTTATAGTATAGATGAATACAATAAAAATTGATACTTTTTTACAGGCTGGAGCAAACATGATAGTATCTGGAACAGCTGTCATAGGATCTGCTGACCAAGCAGCAACCATAAGGTCACTTCGAGACACTGTGCAACAAGCTATAGACAAACTATAAACTTATTTCTACTTTATACACATTCATTCTTATTGAAAATTTGGGACTTCCATTAATTATAAGTGTTAAAAAGACATATTTTTCTACTATATTTTAAGGTGATTTAAATAAAATATCAGATTGTTATATGTTATTTATTTTTAGTCAAAACGGCTTAATTCTAAATTATTATCAGTGCCAGAATCTGATAATTCCACTTTTGAAGTAGGGAATGATGAACTGAGAGCTATACCAGTTCCTTTAAAAACCATCGGCTCATTATTAGCTTTCAATTTGCTTCTTAGCCCTGACAGAGCAATGAGGACTGCTTCTTCAGTTCTTATTGTTCTGGAGCCTTGAGTAGGGAGAACATTGATGTAATGGTTGAAGAGTAGACTAGGTTCCTCTGCTTTCACTTGCTCATCACTCTCTAATGCTGCTTCAATGCCATGTAACCCTCCAAAAACGATCAGGGCATGATTGTATTTAACCTCTTTATGTGGCAAGTCATCTATTGGTGTGCCTCTGTCAGAAGTACCAATGGTTAAATCATAACTGAAATGTAAATTTAATTTAATATATCATATAATAAAAGTCAGCTAATTTTATTTAACATTCAAGAAATAATAGTAATACATACCCATCTTTGTAAGGACTCTGTGTAAACACTTGACTCAGGTTATTGGCAATCCTGACAGTGTATCCCCAATATACACCTGTTTCAGCCCTTGGGGTGGTAAGACTGACAATCTTTCCTTTAAGCTTCTTTCCTCCTTCTTGGGTAGGAAGCATTCTAACTGTTACTCTAATCCCAGGGTTTAAATGCTTATCTGTAGAAATATCTTGGAGAAGTCCAACATTGACCTGAGAACCTCTACCTGGCTTCACTTTTTTGTTCATAGTTATGCCTTCCCTAAAAATAAGTTAAAATATACATAAATCTGACCATATGTGTATGGCTATGGAAAAACAACTGAATTTTAAAATACAATATTATGTAGTTACTATTCTTTCCAACCTGAACTGAAAATCATTTGACATCCTCAAATGATGTGGTGCATCTAAGGGGTTAAGAAGTCCAGCAAATTCTAAATCTTTGTGTATTGGAAAGAAATGTTTCCTCAAGTACTGTGGGCACTCCAAATATTGTAGAATGCGTGCTAACTGCACACAACTCTTGCGTGCTACTTTCACACCATCACCATCTTCTAGCTTTGATTTTTTTGTGTTTAGCTTGTCACCAATATCGTCATACACAATTACTTCGTCTATGCAGAACACGCAAGCAGCTCTGGCTATCTGACCTGCCAAATAAGTACGTAACTCGGCAGACTGAGCGTTCTCCAGTATAGAGCCGGGTATAGCTATACTAACAGTCGAGATCTCAGCATACTTCTTTTCCCGTTCAACCTCTTCTTGTACTTTAGCTTCAACTTCACGATCAAGCGCCACTCTTTTCTCGCGTTTCACAATTTTCTCTTCATTTCGTTGACGCTTCAATGCTTTCCTTTCTTGATTTATCTCTCGCCAACTTTTACCTGAAGGCTTTGCTGCTGTTGCCTGCGACATAATATCTATATTATTTACTTAATTTCACGAATCAACATAACCAAAATATTTCGTCTTCCCCAAGCACATTTCGAAATGTCATTTTTTTTTTTTTTTTTAATTTATTAAGGCTTTGGATATCGGTAAATGTCAAATTAATGACAGTGTTGCTATGTGCTTTAAATTCCTTCTAAAATTTAATTTATTTGTCATGTTGAAAACACTGTTACGTCATTAAAGTTCGACTGTAAACATCTTGGTACTTTGAGGTTACGTTACAATTTTTTTGAATTTAAGTTTCTAATTCGTAATAAATGTTAAAATTAAATGTATTTGCAATAATAATTTTAGTTCCCTTCTACGCCACTACGGTTCTCTTTCGGCACAGACTCTATTATCGTCGTAAAAAATAAATACTGCGACCGAGACGAATTATAACTAAAATAAATAAATAAAATAAATATAATTATTATTTTCTAATGATATTATTGAATGTTTAATTCGCTACTCTAAATCATATTCACACAAACCAATAAGTTGACAATACAATTTATGTAAATTTCAATTACTTATTACAATAGAAACGTTTCGTTCCACGTTTCTGTACAATCCATATGTATTCCTAAAAAAGCAAAATGAAGTATCTATCAGTTTTCAAAAATAATTATTTACAATAAAACAGCGTATATAGTATATACATTGATTCTAAAAATCCGTGAAGAGTATCTTTACTTCTCAAGCGCGTCAAATGAAATAACGAAACGTATAATATGGAATCATAACGAAATGAAATGACAACAAAAACTATGCAATTCAATGAACTTGTTTCCGTAACCGTAAAGTTTGGATTTGATGTGTTTTGATACTTTGATAATATTCAACGTTCTTGTTTTTGCAGTAAGTCATTATAGTTTATAATTGCAACAGTTGTTCGACATAAGCATTAAAATTACAGAGTCAGAGGGTCGCCTCAGTAATAAAATTACATTACATTCAAGTAATATATCTCGTGACATGTGTTAATGTTCAACATAACCTAGCACTGTAGCACAGACTAACACCGATAGGTACCACTAACTAAAAGTTAAAACCTTAGTGACATACAGTAATTCATCATAAACTCTTTTTAGTTTAAAAATATTATATACATATATATTTCACTATAATGACCAAACAACAGCGAATAAATATTGTTTTCCATAACTCGGCAATAATAATTAGTTGTTGATTCTGTTACAACCAGATTCTATTTACATTCTATGTCAGGGTTGGCAAAGCAGTCACACGCAACACGTTAATGTAAGCGCGGCAAGGCACGGTATCAAATGGATTGAAATTTACTGTAAAAATAAATTGGACTGCTTTTAAATAGTTATGAGGAAGCGATGCGCATCTCTGGTCCGTAGAGTGTGGGCCAGCTCCACAGATTAGACTGTGTGTTTGTAAACCACTGCTGCAAAATTTCAGGAAGGCCTGTGAGTTGAGACCGTGCAGTGGTGATGTCACAAACTACTTTTGTAAATAAGAACCTTTTGTAATTTTACTAACTTAGTTTGTTAGTAATTGTTATTAACATAATCAGTCTATGATACTTGAAAGAAAGAAATTCTATTCTATTCTATAAATGTTAATAGTAAAATTTAGGATACTTGAAAAACAATTCTAGGCATATTATAATTTTTCTTAATCTTTGCTTTTTTAAACTTTAAAATGTAGTAAACATGCAACCATCTAACTAGATGCAGATGAATATCAGTACTTGCATAGAAGAACTGCCAATTGACCATTTTTCATTGATTGTGATGAAATCTATTTCATTTCTCCCTCTAACATAGTTCTACACAGCTTTGAGAATGCTATTACAATATTTTCATTAGGGTTTTCTTTGTGATTAATCCAATTTTACACCTTTGAACAAGTTTTTTTTTTTTGTATTATGATCCTAATTCTGATTGAAATATAGTTTTAATAAAAAACTTATGTCTTAGTTCAGTATTAAGTGGATGGTTTCCGATTAAGAACTGTATTTTGACCACAGTGAGGTACATAATACAAAGATTAGCAAGAAGGTTTAAAACTGGTCTAAAGATAAACCTTGTATTGTAATTATTAATATTTACATTTTTATCCATTACATATCAGCTTAAATTATCATCTGTTTGAATATATCTGTTGATTAATCAGCCACCCTGTATATCTAAAGACAGATACTTCCCATTGGTCATCAGATACTACAATATGTTTCTCATCAAAAATAAAGTAAATAGCTACTTAATCAGGATAGGTATGATATTACTTCAACAATATTTTTCTACATTTCATTTTCTTGCGTCAATCTATATGGTTGTTTACTAAACAATGGTTGTACTAATTAACCAACAATGGTTGTACTAATTAACCATACTGATTATTGATTAAGTTGTCGTCATTGCTTATGCAATAAAAGAATATCTCCAGTAAATAAACTTATAATATTTACAGCATAAGCTGGGATAACTGATAAGCAATTGAAATTATACACGCTGAGATTTTCTTAAACAACTTTTGTTAACATAAGATGTGCCATCAAACAACTGGTTCCATTTTCGCAAAAAGATATAATATAATATGTTTGACATTTTCTCTAGTTAGACAAAAAGAAAATCATATTTTAAAATATCCAAAAGTGCAGTTTTATTGTGTATTAAAAAGTTAGTTGAATTTCCATGTTAAAATTTTCCTATATCTAATGTTTAGCATGGTTGCCAAAGAGATTCATAAAAATATCATTTTGTAGGTACTACCTACATACAGCTTAATCAAATTATGTTTTCAACTTGCCCGTCTTTGTATTATTATATTAATATAAATACCCCAATAAGAAGATTTTATGAAAAACCAAACACTCATGACTGCAGTTTGTAGATATGTAGGTTTGTGGTTGTTTAATTAAAATGTCTATGTTCCCAAAAAGTAAAGTATGAGTGATTTCATTCCGATTATCAGTATATGGCATGAAGTCCAATAATTATTAGGATAAATAATAAGACTATAGCCATCGAAAGTTATTTATCTAGTTGATTAATTTTCAGTGTCATCATATTTTTGTTGCTGCCACAGAGCAATAACTCTAGTTATTTACATCACGATATTATACTAGGTTAGGGCTGTCACTAACTACTAGATGTAAAATTTATCTTACTTTAAGATGTAAAACTGCGCGACATTTGTACGTAGTTATTTATTCTAGTTTACTTACCAGTTCATCCGTAGTTATAACTTTACAGACCTTAAAGTTATCTATCAAAACTAACAGATATACAAAGTTTGTAAGTCGGTAACAAGCTATATTTTGTCTCCATATAAGAAATATCAATGTTTTCGCATAATAATATACATATCTTGTTACATACTTTTGCTTATCCCTTTTAAAGAAGATAGAAGAAGAAGAAGCTATAAGTACCTACTCTATACAGGTTGTCGCTTTAATTATCAGCATTTAAGTTCTGAAGCACCGAATTTAAAAAAAAATGTGTCTTTATTTTTAAACTCATACCTACAAAAAAAAATTGTCTTTACTTCCTTATATAGTGCAGTCGATTAACCTAAGTGATGCAAATATAACGCCATATGTGTTTATAATAATATGCACGATAGCTTGCGAATCGAATACAATACAAATAAATTAGGTTAATTGACTAACAAGACGCAATTTAAATAATTGTGGGCAAAAATCCTTACGGAGTTGTAATTTGGACAACCCTACTCCACTGGTAAACAAGATTGTGTTGTTATCAGGAACCCCTGCGTAAGGTCAAGTGGACGAAGCTAATATAAACTCACAAAGAATAATTATCACATACCGTCATTACAATAAAGTTATTCATAAGAAGCACACAACATGGCTACAAATGGAAAATTAGGTAAGTGACCTTATTATTGGTTTTATCCTATCCTATTGATATTATAAATGTGAAAGTTTGTGAGGATGGATGGATGGATATTTGTTATTTAATCACGTCAGAACGGCTGAACGGATCTGGATGAAATTTGGCAAAGAGATAGATTATACGGGTTCGTAAATCACGCGGGCGAAGCCGCGGGCAGAAGCTAGTAAAAATATATCTATCATGAGATGATAGATCCAAATGAAAAGTAGAAAAAGGTATCTTGAATAACTACTAGGTTTTTTTTTCTAGCTGCAGACTATAATTTCTATAATCGAAGTCAATATTGACTTATTTGTTCTGTTCTGAGGTTCCACTGGTTGTCACGAAATAAAGTTCATGATAATTATTAAATAAATAGAATTTAGTGGGTTCTCTTACGATTCTTGCAGTCAGCTCATCACTGGCCAAGACTGTTCTATTAGGAAAACCATTTAACCTAATACATAATTTTATTATATTCAAATATAAAACGTCGATAATTTAACTTTACTATCATAAATCATAGTACAAATTATCGAAAGACCTTCAACAATGTGAAATTGTTTGCAGCTCTTCTAAGCGTGTCGGACAAGACCGGCTTGCTGCCTCTAGCCAAATGCTTATCCGACATTGGTCTGGGCCTCGTGGCCAGCGGTGGTACCGCTACGGCTATCCGCAATGCAGGCTTCGCAGTCACTGAAGTTTCGGACATCACTAAGGCACCTGAAATGCTTGGTGGTCGCGTGAAAACCTTACATCCTGCCGTACATGCTGGAATATTGTCTAGGTGAGTGTGTAGTAGGTAAAGTAAAATTAAATCTCAAGTGAATGTTTCAAGCAAATAAGTTTATTACATAAACGCCTTTCAATATTATATCTATTGGCAGGTAGTTGTTATTTCTGTGCTTCTTACGATGTCGCTAATGTGGATCATCAATTATTCCAGACACACTGCCTCAGACCAAGAGGACATGAAACGTCAGAAATTCGACATGATAAGCGTGGTCGTCTGCAACCTGTACCCATTCGTTCAAACGGTGTCCAAACCCGGCGTGACCATTGCCGACGCTGTTGAGAACATCGACATTGGCGGTGTCACTTTACTCCGGGCCGCAGCTAAGAATCACGACAGGGTTACAATCATCTGCGACCCCAGCGATTATGATACTGTTATTCAGGAACTCAAACAGACCAAAGATCACCAGACTTCGTTGGAAACCAGGTAATTACTATTGCTGTAGTGAAGGAAAATACAAAAATCCAAACTAAATGAACTTATAATAAAGCAATCTATATTATTAACAGGTCTTGCCCATACTCTAGTTAATAATTGGAAGTCACAGGTAATTATAACGACGATAATTATTGTATTTTATTTGAGTAGGTTTTTGGGAACAGCGTATTACGTATTATAATCTGTGTTATTACTAAGTAATCTAGGTAATCATTGAATAGGTAGTTTAACATATAATATATTTTTTATTTCATTTTCAGGAAGCGGCTGGCGCTGAAAGCCTTCACTCACACATCAGAGTATGATCTCGCCATATCCGATTACTTCCGAAAACAGTATTCTGCTGGACAATCTCAAATGACCTTGAGATATGGTGAGTAACATGAACCACTTTATCCTTTACTGCGATTCTAGCGAGCGAAAAAAGGCCACATTGAGCAGTTAATTTACCAATTTTCATAGTTACTGTCAAACAGATGTTTGCTGTTTATGAACCTTATATGTACCACATTAAGAGTAATTAAACAGGTGTTTTGTTATTTGTACTCTGATTTTGTATTTAATATATTATTATTGGTGTAGCGACTACTACTCTTAAAAGTAAAGCGCCATCTATCGGAATTAAGCTACAACAACAAACCCTGAATCGCACTATGAAAGTTTACAACGATTCTAACACATATACGAACGTCCAACATCAATCGTTGGGTTTCGGCCCGCCAGGCTAACCACCTCGCCTGGTCGGAGGATCCTCTCTTTTCAATGGAGGATCACCACACCTCGTTCCTCCATATTTGGTATCACAATTTTTACAGTAGCGTTTATCTATCTGACGCTAATGGAGACAGACTAGTGAACATGTGACTCCTAATACCCATTACAAACTAATGTTTCGTCCGATTTTTCTACCTTATGTCGAGGACCAAACGGCCTATGTCGGCCATTTTACTCACTATAAAAATATTACGCAGGAATGAATCCGCATCAGAAACCAGCGCAGGTATTCACGACCCGCGACCGTCTTCCATTGACGACTCTCAACGGATCGCCTGGCTTCATCAATCTGTGCGACGCTCTGAACGCGTGGCAGTTAGTCAAGGAGCTAAAGGAAGCCTTAGGGTTGCCTGCTGCAACCAGTTTCAAACATGTTTCGCCCGCCGGTGCCGCTGTAGGCACGCCCTTGACTCAGGAAGAAGTATGTTATTTTATATTGATATAATATTTACATTTACAGTAATATTAAGCCTATAATTGATGAAATTACCACTTTAGTTTACTTTTATTTCCTTTTCCTAGTAATATAATGCAGCAAATTATATGGTTGCTGAGTGAAATAATATTAATTCAGTAACCTCTGAAATTAAACCCCATTTTACATCGAAACAGTTTAGTAGACCAATTTTGTAAATCGAATTAACCCAATAATTTGATTTACAAATTTGGTCTCTTTATTACTCAAACATTATTAGGAATGTGACAAAAATAGTTGTAACAACTTTTTCGAATTTAGATGTAGACGCGGTCGCAGGCAAAGACTTTGGGTCATATTAAAGTTGAGGCAGGCGTTTTAAGCAGGAACTTAATAACTTATATAAAATTTTAGTAAATTGTGTAATTTGACAAACGATTTGTGTTTTCGTGCAGGCAGCAGTATGTATGGTGGCGGACCTGGGCGCGCAGCTGTCGCCGCTGGCGTGCGCGTACGCGCGTGCGCGCGGCGCCGACCGCATGAGCTCGTTCGGCGACTTCGTGGCGCTGTCGGATGAGTGTGACGCGGTTACAGCGCGAATCATTTCGCGCGAAGTGTCCGACGGGATTGTCGCGCCCGGCTACACTGCCGAGGCATTGGAATTGCTAAAGAAAAAGAAAGGCGGGAATTACTGTGTTTTACAGGTAATTTCATCTTCAATATGGGAGTAACAAAAGAAAATATAAATAAAAGTTAGGTAAAGCTGATTATCAAACAAAACATGAATTAGGTTTTAATCTACTGACCGTCTTTGTAATCGCTTTGGTTTACAATCAACAGGTTAAATTACGTTAAATACAAGTAGTACTTATATTTCTGTTTGTAGTGATAACAAAAATAATAATACTATCTAATGTTTACAATACCAATATCTATATCACACTAATCATTCCAATTTTACTTTTAGATGGACCCCAACTACGAGCCCGATCTTTTGGAGCAAAAGACAATCTTCGGCCTCACATTGGAACAGAGACGTAACGACGCCAAGATCACAGGGGACCTGTTCAAGAACATCGTTACGAACAATAAAGATCTTCCCGAAGCCGCTGTGAGGGATCTGATTGTTGCTACCATTGCCCTCAAGTACACGCAAAGTAACTCCGTTTGTTACGCACGAGATGGACAGGTAAGAAATTGGTGGTTAAGATGTGTTGAGTTAAAGATAGTTCATTTTTTTCATTGTATAGTAAATTAGCGCGCAAGGGCAAAATGCTGGGCTAATCTGAAGATTAATTAAAAATTTCATTAAAATCGCTTCAGCCGTTTTGGAGTCTATAGGGAACATACACACACATGTTTATATATATATAAGATAGGTAGATTCATTAAGAGACGCTGCGCCCGGCGACGAGACAATATATTAAATAGCAGTTAGTTAGTAACAATTGTGATATCAACGGCAACGCCATAGATTATATAATGGCTTGTGGATAGAAATAAATTTCCCGGCGTTAACACACACACACGGAATGTCGGGACTTCATCTACCCCATATTTAATGATGCACAGACAGACCATTTAAAAGAGTTTCGTATACAGGTTGTGGGCATCGGCGCAGGACAGCAGTCGCGCATCCACTGCACTCGGCTAGCAGGCGGCAAAGCGACTTTGTGGTGGATGAGACGACACCCGCGCGTGCTCAGCATGCGCTTCAGGCAAGGCGTCAACCGGGCCATGCAGTCCAACGCTATCGACAACTACGTCAACGGCACTGTCGGTTAGTATACCAATGTATATTATGAAGGTTTGTAATTAAACAAGGCGACTCTGTGGAGAATTAGATGACACGCGCATGCTCAGCATGCGTTTTAGCCGACTTAATAAATACACAGAATGAGCACGTGTTACTGTTACTGTGCAATCTACTTTAATTACTTAATTTCCATATTCCTATCGATTCAATACTCAATACTTTATTGCACTCCATATGTTACAAAGGTGTTACAGAATATAATATTACAGTACACTATGGACCCTGTAGGGCACGGCAACGTAGAAAAGAGGAGGATGCTATAATATTTCTTCTAGTTATATTCTATCTACAATATTTATGTGATGAATTATTTTTAATTTTCAGTGCGCACTACGACTCTTAATATGTCCTTATCACTGTACAGGTTCCGACCTCCCGCTCGAACAATGGAACACGCTGTTCGACGGCGAGGCGCCTGCCCTGCTGAGCGAGAAGGAACGCGCAGAATGGGTCAGCAAGATGGACCGCGTCGCGCTCGCGTCCGACGCCTTCTTCCCGTTCCGTGACAACATCGACAGGGCCGTACAGGTCGGCAGATATTATCGTATTCGATATCATGTTTAATTGCATGATCACAACAGACCACTGATTAGTTCGTGAGAAATGCGAAAATTTGTTGCTCGTCTATATCTCAATGTTTCTATTTACCCTCACAACCAACTACACGTGGGCCATGGTTTTGGCTGTTGTCGCTGGCTTTTCCGAAAAGTTTATTCATGTGATGTAAATTATAATTAAAGTACAACGACGTGTGTTTAGGAAACAAAAACATAAAATATATATTTTTTTATGTTTGCCAACAGGCCGGAGTGGAGTACATCGGCAGTCCATCAGGCTCGAACAACGACCAGGAGGTGATTGAAGCTTGCAATGAACACAAGATTGTGCTTGCACACACCAATCTCAGGCTTTTCCATCATTAATTAAACATCCCAACAGTTCTTATAAAGACAAATATCTTATCCTATGTAAGGAAAATAATCTCCTATATATTTATGAATTTTTATTTAAGAATGCGACACTTGGAGTAGACACTATAAAAGTTATAATTTAAGAAAAAAATAGATGATATTAGCATAAATAATTGTACGCTAAATCAACGTATTTTAAGTATACAGTTTTATTTTTTATTTTTTTCGTAAAAATATGAGAAATGTTAAATTTAAATTGTAAACTTTGCACTTGATTAAATGCATAAGTTCAAACAAAATGGTGATAATATCATTCCATGATACAATGAATTTGTAGTTTTTTGCAAATTATCCTATTTATAAATTTGTTATTGTTTTCTATATTTCCTGTACGAAATGTATTTGAAAATAATGTATTTAAAAAATAAAGTTTAATAAAATACTATTTCAGTGCTTAATATTATTTGATGATTTGATTACGGTCGATGCTTAAATTTTTTTCCTAATTCCTTAGAAGTATCTCGAAAAAATAAGTATAAAACATGACGTTCGGAAGTATGCCATCTTTTTATACCAATTTTTATCATTTTTGAGATACTTCTCTTTGCTGTAGGACGTGGGTGAATTTTGATGCTTCTTTATTCTTTCCATAATATGTAGGAAAAATTTCTTCTTTGAAACACAGATCAAATTTGAACATGTAAGTCAGTAAAATAATAAAAAATGCGTCGTGGTGGTACATATAACAAAATACGGGTCGATAAACAACCAGTATTGCAAAGGTTCTAACGACCTACGCGAATTATACCAAAAGCACCATACTGGGGACAGTTACCACAAACCAAGAAAAGTTCCGTAATATGGACTTAACCTGTCCTATATTTTTTTCGTGACTGCCTTTATTCATCTAGTAATCGCAGGCGCGACTGCTGAGCATGAGGTCCTGGATTCAATTAATGGTTCGGGCAATGTTATGGAGCTTTTGGGAAATTATTAGTAGCAGGACAGGGATGGAATTGTGCCTATTTGATGGCAATAGGCTCCCCCTTATTACATGGGAATCGACTACGTCGTCGGCGAAATGTTGGTGTACAACTCTGTAACCTTTTGAGAATACAGTGACCCTATAATCTGTTTTATTTATTCGTTTTTTTGATTAGGTATTGAATATCTTAATAAACAGAAACAAGACGACGTTATTATATCTAAAGTTGATGTGGCCCCATATACGTATATTAATTGTTCATTGTACCAATGTGTCTGACCTACCATATGTTTCTTTATTGAAATACTTAATGATATAATCGTATCATTAAAATTATTGAGTAAAATGTTATTGAAATCTATCTAAGAAAAAAAAGTTCGATGAAACAGAGCACATGTCGCACGATCATAAACGCATTCTCTTTAAACTCGAATAGGCTGACCCTGTATGGCCTATAGATAGTATGGAGGTACACGTAATAATATTATATATGCATTGTATGTACGTGCGAGGTACTCGGGGATTTTTGTGACTCACTCTACGGGTTCTTCCCCGGAATGATAACGTCAATGTTTCATATTAAGATAATACCAGCAGATTAGAATTACCCAGAAAAACGGGAAATCTCGATGTAAGAAGAATTTACAAAACGACATTTATCTTTGTACAACTGAAATCTATGAATTTTGTGTATAAAAAAGTGAATGTATACACTTAATATATATGCTGAAGCGCTGGTTTTAGTGGGGGCTCGCTTCTAGTAAATTTGATATTACGGAATTAACTAAGAATATTGATTATAATTGTATCGGAACAAAAAGCTAGAAGTATTAGAAAAGTGGAATTAGGCACAACTAGAGACCGATAATGTATAAGAATGGAAATACAAATATGAAAATAGTAAAAATATATGTAAATTGCGGGGAATAAAATACAATAATATACCAAAGCAGTCAGTAGCATTGCCTTCTTTATAACAACAACAACATAATTATTGCAATCATCTATCTGCTTTTTGTGTTTTAAAGTAAATTCATTTGTATAATTATAATCTATATAATTAGCTTAGATTAGAAATCAATAACTCAATATAATTACTAATAGCATTAATGGTGCTTAATTATGTAGGTTCAAATAAAAATGAACAAATCGACATACTATGACTGCTAATGATAAAAAATACTACATTAAGTTGTGCATCATTATGTAGACTTTTATTATTTAATAACAAAACTACAAAAAATAGATACTATCAATATTGGAAAAAACTGAAAAACCCATAACGTTAGACAGTTAGACTATAGAAATGAAAGGGCTTTACATAGCAAGAACAAGTTGGGAAACCAAGGAATAATAAATGGTAACATTAGGAAACTGTCAAACATAGATAAACAACGTTCATTCATTATCGTTCGTCCGGTTTGTCGTCGTTTGCGTTGTGCAAATAATGGTGTATTTGAGAAAGTTATTGCAAATCTATAAAAACAATTAAACTCATAATATATATGAGACAGTGGTGTGAAGTCGCAGTTATTAGTGTGTATTCAATGAAAAAAACTTGTGCGGTGTTGATCGTAGTTGAGAAAACAGAACTTGAAAGCGACAATGTCTACGAGCGCCTCTGACCAAGATATGAGCGATTCATCGAGCTCTCCAATGGCTAACATCAGATATTCGCCACACGGTTCTCCGTCGCAGCAAGTGCCTCAGCTAGCGACTGACTTGACCGAGCTAACTTGTGCTGATAATAAGCGTCAGTTTTTAAGACATGGTGAGTGAAGTTTTCCTTTGTGCGCCGATACTGATAAAGATTGATTTTCCTCATAAGTTAATCATGTGTTTCCTAGAACTTAAGTTGCATTTTTATTGAAACTTTTGTAAATCAATATCTTCGGAACTGACCTTTTGAATCTATTGTGATGTTTAGTCTTATATTTAACAGAAAAATGAACTTGGAATGTCCATTTCTGTGTTCAGAGGAATCTCCCCATTTCAATATTTGGGAAACTATAAATATCTATGCAGTGAAGCAACTTTATAAGACCCATGTGTGTGCAAAGTATAATTAAACTTTTTGGTACCTACAATAGTGTATAGGTATAAATAGTATATAGAACAGTAATATACCTACTGCACTGTGATGTAGGCACCTACTGATAACAGTTTATAAATAATTTCTGAGAAGGAAATCTATCCATACAAGATATATGATGCTTCATACTCCTAAACAAATTGTATTCTTTAGTGTATTTGGTCAGAGGGTCATCTTAGGGGTTTAGCTAAGATGTTTTCATTTTAATTTTATATTTTTTTTAATTCATGAATCACATTCGCTTTTGCATTTGCAAACTCTGTCAACTTTGCATCACTTGATGTACTAAATTTATTATTAATATAATAATAGAGCTAAGCACTTAAAGAAAAATAAGACAATATATACAGGTCTACCAATTACATATATTTTATGAACAATCATGATACAGGTTTTATTTTCTATGTGACCGATTGTGGTAGAATATTTCCCTTGAATAGCACTTCATATTTATTTTATGTATGCCTTAAGTTATATATCAATTTGAAGTTATTTGTCAAAAGATATCAATAACAAAGTCCTACACAGGCAACTATTCTATATTCTCAATAATTTTCTTATCCTTTCAAAGGTTCTCTTGAATAGATTGCTTTATGATATAAGAGTGCCTATTATACATTGTTTGTTTTACAAATACACTCTTCTTGACAAAGATTATGAAAAAGAAAAAAAATCTAGGTAAATGGGCAATTTATATGAAAAATATTTGTGACTGATGTATGAAAAAGTTTTAAGCAATTTCAGTAATAAGTCTTTTGATCATTATAAGAAACTAATTAAAAAAGAAAAGATTTCTTAAGTTATGTTTGAAGTATATAGTAAGTTTATCTCAAGCATAACATGATAACCCAAAAAAATATTTACAGATAATACAAAATATCATAATTGATGAGTAATTTAATAATATTATAAAAAAATAAAATACAGCCAAAGGAAATAATAATGTCTCACTCAATTCCTTCTTATTCATATCTCATGACAGAATTACCCAAGTATTTGAAAATAAACTTCATATCATAGAATTATATATTTATGTTATACTTAATAAATATAATATACATAATAATAATAACAATTCTTTTCAATCAAATATATTCAGTTAAACATTTTCTAATTTTATATCAATTTTATAATGTCGAGTTGCAGAGCAAAGGCTCGCCCCACTATATATTTAATTATCTAATGAATATTATTTTCATCATTTCATTATTATTTATTTCCACTTCTCTCTATCTAGAGTAGTTAATTTAAAAATTACTAAAGACACTTAAAAATTAGATGAACAATAGTATTAATCCACTAATCATTTGTACACAGCCAACAAACCCTTTCTACGTATCACTGAGCAGCCACAGAACCACTTCAGGTTCCGATATGTCAGTGAGATGATTGGCACACATGGATGTCTTCTGGGCAAGTCTTACGGCACCAATAAAACGAAGACTCATCCAACTGTCGAGGTATGTATACATATGTTTTAAAATTCAAAATTGATTTTATAAAAAAATATTAAGTGCTACTAACTTCGTAATGTCACAATCAATTGTAGGCACATACAAGTCTCCCTTGTCGGCACTATTGGCGCAGTGGCTAAGATTAGCATTCTGCACTACGTGTCGCGGGTTCGATTCCCGCACGGTACAAATACTACCGCTGAGCAAAGGCAATTAAATACGTTCGTATTAAATTAAACATAATTTTCACAGCTCGTGAATTATGCGGGAAAAGCTCTAATAAGGTGTCGTTTGGCGCAACATAACAACCAAGATGAGCATCCTCATAAGTTGCTGGAAGATGAACAGGACCGAGACATGAGCTACCTAGTACCTGATCAAGGAAGCTATAAAGTTGGGTAAGTGCCCTGATACCAAAGTTACTATTCATCTGCCCACCATTTTCCTCCCTAAGTATAGTACGTTAAATTCGCATCTATACATGACTTCGTGTCTATACATACTACTTCTGTCGTGTTGGCACGAGCTATAACATTTGAAATCGCCCATGCCCTAGTTGAAAGATTAGCCCGTAAGCAAAAGTGTCGTCACTCGTAGAGGCTGTTTTCTTGCACCGTTGGACTGCCGACACTTAACAGCTGAATTGCAATGATGTTGAATTTTGGCTCTACATGTGATGAGATAGCTGAAAGATTAGTGAGCTATACATTATGAGCGCTCTTGCGTTTACGTTTTGTTGACTTGAGTGACTGGGAAAACCAGGTTTTTACAGTATGATGTCACCAGTACAATTGTAATCAAATTTAAATTAAATTACATGATTGTAGAATATATGATGTTGATGCCACTTCGCCCCTCTGGCTAGTATTTTGATCTGGATTGATCCCGAACTCTAAAACGCGCCCTGTATTTTATAATATGTAAGGATTATGTTTTAACAAAGGAATAAATAATAAAGTTCAACCCATCATCTATACATCTATACTCTATACATATAAATAAAATTGGAGTGTCTGTTTGTAATATTGAAATAACCGTTTTTTACTACATGCATATGAATATATATACGGTACATACACCAAAATAACATTTTTTACAATTTTTGTCTGTCTGTCTGTCTGTTTGTATAGACTAATCTCTGAAATAGCGGGACCGATTTTGACGGGACTTTTATAGTCAAGTAGCTGATGTAATAAGGAGTAACTTAGGCTACTTTTATTTTAGAAAAAAATAGGGTTAAGTGCATTTGGTCTCACTAAAAAATACATTGTTAAGTTCCGACATCCACGCGAACGAAGTCGCGGGCACAGCTAGTATTATAATATGTGTCGTCACAGTGTCACAGTGTGTAGGATGACACTGAAGGTCAAATATCAGCGTTTGAGCGTTCATTGGTGAGATCTCGGAGCGCCGAACGCATCAAATACGTAAAATCGAGTTTAAAACAAATTTGAATTGGAACTCTGTGTGATACTGATGAGTGATAAACGTACGTTCAATCCTTGAATACTAACCTCTGTGTTTTTCCCCTAGGTTCGGCGGTATCGGCATTATCCATACCGCTAAAAAAGATGTCGCCGCACTTCTATTTAAGAAGTTTTCTGAAAGATATAAAAATACTTATTTTAACGCAAAAGATGTAAGTGTATTTTGCCTTAATGATTTATTTTAAGAAATGTGTTTTTAAAGTGGACTTTTGGCCTTTCAATGGGTTATTAAAAGGGCCTAACTTCACTACCATATGCAAACGACTCACTCAGGACGTATAAGTACGCAGACTTGCAAATATTTTAGGCTGCCAATCTATAACGGATGCATGTGTTTGGGTTATAGTAACGCTTTGTTTCCAAAGCGTTGGTTTCCTGTAACTAATCCTTTGCTGATATGTAAATAATTAGGCTTAAAAGTTGGTAATTTTAGTGTTCGGCCTTATTATGTTATATAGCGGCGTTGCTGAAGTCCTTAAGAATTTATTATTCACAGCATCAGCATGTAACAAAGTGTCTCAGGATGTTTAAGTGGTCCCCGTCAATTTTTAAGAGTGAAATGCGTCTTAATAATTTACATGAAATTACGATTTAAAAATAAAAGTACCTTTACGACTACATTTATCAATTGGGTATACAGCGCTGTAGATATTATATTACAGATTGCTTTCCATTTAAGTATGATGACACTTACTACTAGCCCATTAACTAATGCAGTCATTCAAATTTACAAATATTTTTTTATATTTACAATTTTTATCAAATAGATGGGTTCTGTGTAAAGCTGCAGTGCTTACAAATGGTATGAAGGTGCTTTCGAGTTATAGCGCCAGTTGTGTGCGTGAACTGGGCGCGAACAGTTCGTCCTGTCGATGTCATGATGTCCACTCTAGAGTGCTATTTATTAAAGGAAATCCTTATTGTTTTGAGCTTGTGACTGACATACTGAATAAAAATTGTGCCAAAAAAATCGTTCGACAATAAGATCACAAAAGACCTGTGTGTTTCGTTTATTTAAATTAGAATGTACTTCTGTAAAGATTGCGGTATGTATTTGTATTGTATATTTTGATTTATTCATTATTTTTAGCTCCAAGTTCAAAGCGAAAACATGGCAAAAACTATAAATTTGAACATCGTTCGCTTGAAATTCAGCGCGCATGATGTGGTTACCGGCAAAGAAATATGTGATCCAGTTTTTTCCGAACCGATTCATAATATGAGTAAGTTCAAATTCGTTTGTTTGCACATCTTTCAAAATCGACCATTTATTAAATAAATAACACAATTAAATGAAAATAAAGCCACGGCGCGGCTAAATTTAAATATTTTATCCATTATAGTTAGCACTTACTACTTAATTTTATTAAGTCGGTGTCTTTATTCTTAATTATAAAATCGCACTATTGGCGACGTTTCTTTTAATTTTCATTTATCTCTACTTCTGTAGAGAGTGCCGCAACTAACGACTTGAAGATATGCCGTATAAGTCGTTCCTCTGGAAGTGCCTCTGGCGGAGAAGACGTCTTCATATTAGTGGAGAAGGTTAACAAAAGTAAGTATTACTTTATTGGAACTTATCAGAATCTAAATCTGTATAGTATAAAAGTAAGTTAAATACGACATTCAGTATGTCGGTGAACAAAAGTACCTTTGCTTATCCTACAGATAACACAAGCGTCTCAGTTCTTATTCTAAAAGCATGGTGGTGTGCAATCTGCGTTTTATTGTTTCAGAGAAATGTATTATGACTTGAAATTATTGATGTAACAATTTCCTGTGTAATGATAATGTTTCGCTATTAGGATTTTATTTTAAATACGGTTTTACTTGTTTGATTTTTAACTTACTTTTTTTGCAATCGACGTTTTGTCTTGAATCAAGGATGTACTCCGATAAAAATATAATTTATTTCGAACATTTTTTTATAGAATAAAGTACATGAAAGCGGTACGGTGCGGGCTCCTCCCCTACTGTTTCTCATGGAATTCTGCACTCGCTAAACTTAAACGGTCCTTACTGTATCTATCAAGTATTTGCTATGAAAACTATAAAGATCACATAGCCGTTAGTCAGAAAATTACAGGCAAAGGGGTAATCGGACATACAATCTTAAAACTCAGGGTTTGTAGGATCTGATTTATGCAGTTTCGGTAACTCAACAAATATCTGGCTTACGTACTAGGTGTACCGTCATGGGCTAACGGTGCGAATGCTGTACCCCTAGTGTAAGTTTCTTTTGAAAAATTCGATTTACTACATCGAACGCGTTCGGCGCTCCGATTGGTCCGTTTCGTGCTCTCCACCAATTGGAGCGCCGAACGCGTTCGATGTAGTAAATCGAATTTGTCAAAACTTAACCGGTAAAGCGGTATCAAATCCTATAAGGGGGTAAATGTTAGGGTAAATTTACCTCCTTAGCATTTATCTGGAACCGTTAGCCGCAAGCTTCATTTCAACTTGGCTCCAAATGTTCTGTTCTCAAGGTGTTAGCCAGCCAGACCGAAAAGTTCTCCATTTCCATAATTCCATAAGACACGATATTCGAATCATCTAGACGTCTAAACCCTGATGCGTACTGAAATCTAAAAAAATCTCAAACAATTTCTTCTTTTCACAGAGAATATAATGATCCGTTTCTTCGAGTTGGACGAAAACGGTGAAAGGACCTGGAATAGTGTCGGTCAGTTCATGCAAAGCGATGTCCACCATCAATACGCAATCGTGTTTCGGTAAGTATTTCTTATACGTAGTTTATTTACGTAACGATTTAAGTCCATGTTCTCTGACAAAATAACACGTTTATAATACAGCAAAAATGAAACCGGCCTTTTACGTCTTTAAACTTTGTAATTTTATACTAAATATATCCCTATGTGAAACTTGTGTAGATTAAGCACGCAATGTTTGTTTAACAATAAGCCAAGGTTTCACTTGCCTTGTGGGACCGTACAGGCTTATAATAATATGTTTTTTTAATTGTTCGTAGCAAATAAAAGAACCAAAAGAAAAAAATATCCGATCCCATTTTTTTTAATGTCTATATATCTATCCTAAAACTTAGATTAGTGAAATGCTTATTTATTTTACATATTTTTGCTCTTATCACACTTTATTTAAAGGCAAGTAACGCCTTTTTCTTGCATTCATCTCCATCAATCATCAACGATTACCGGTTTTCTTTTTCATCTTCCAGTTGTTTTTATAACCCGTCTACCATTATGTATACTCAGAAATATCGATGCCAAATAATAATTTATATTCCCAGGACTCCTGCTTACAAAGACCCAGAAACTCCTCGCGACGTTCAAGTGTTTATAGAATTGGTTCGACCTTCCGATGGACGTACCAGCGAACCGAAGGAGTTTAAATACAAAGCGAACCAAGCATACAAACAGAATAAGAAAAGGAAAACTGGATCATCGTATTGTTCTATCGGTAGTTCATCTAGTAAGTAGTTAAATATCTTGTCTTTTGATCTAATCTATTTCCACATTTTGTCGTACATTTAAAGAGAGAAAAACCTCAAAGAGATTGCTAATTGGCGAAATAAACACTAAATATTCTACTTGCATACTTTATACAGTTGATTATACTCAAAAACATCACCAAATTCCCAACGCTAATATAATCAGAAATATCAAAATTGTTGTTTCTATTGTAAAAATTTAACATCAGGAACTTTTTAAATTTAGCAGGCGTTAGTTGAATTTAGTTTACATACTTGACTGCAGGCGCGCTCGCAGCAGGGTTCACTTCACGTTGTTATCTAATACGAACTTATAATGTATCATTTGTTACAGGTGGATCATTAAAAAGTGGCTGTGATATTCCCATATCCGTTGTGAATCATGTAAGTTGCTTTCTAACTATAAGTTATGGTGGGTTGATCCATGGCCAAAACTAACTATTACTTACTTACTTTACTAAAGTCGAAGAAAGATACCTAACTACCGATATATATATATATATATATATATAAATAGGTATCTATGCCTATTAGTTAACTTTGTGACAGTCTAAAATAGAATTTAACTTTTGTAACTAACAGATAATTTGCCACCATGTTTTAAAATGCAAACTTTATATTCTTGTTTAAGGAATTCAAAAATCTATTTTTGAAATACACAACACATAATTATCGGTTGGCCGAGTTCCCTTTACAAGTTCTCCACTAATTTGAAGTGGATTCCGTTATCAAAATTTTAACACTTGAGATTTTACTGGCGATATTTCTAGTTATTGGTAACTTATATTTGTAGACGTACAGTTTTGACGACAAACTGTATGGTATCGTAAACATTTTATAATGTTTCCTGTGTCCTATAAAACACTATGGCACGTCATAACATAACGGGTGGCATTATATTATACTATTGCTGTTAGGCCCGAGTACACCATCAATATAACAGATGTTTAGGTCAAAATAAATGATGGCATGGTTGGCGCAGTGGCTAAGTGCTTTCTGCGTTAGGTGTCGGGGGTTCGATTCCCGCACTGAACAAATATCTTGTATGATCTACAGGTACTTGTTTCGGATGTGGTTGTGTGTGTATGTGATATGTATGTTTGTAAACTACCCACGATACAGGAGAAATCCTAGCAACGTCATTTTTTAACAAAAAAAAACCTCAAGTCATATTGATCTTTTTGAATTGGTGAACGGCCTTTTTAAATTTAAACATTTGTTGTATTTTTCATGAATATGGGCCTTAGCCTGCATCATCCCACTGCTGGGCAAAGGCCTCCCCCATAATTTCCTTCCTTTCCAGACCTTTCGGTCTAGATCCAGTGAGGACTGAAAAGTTCATTCCGCCATCTCCTTTGTGGTCTGCTGCGATGGTTTATCGCCATATCAGGTGTCCAATGAGTAGTTACCTTGGCCCACAGCTCATTAGGCATTCGGCAGACATGGCCAGTTTATTCCCATTATAATTTTCCGACTTTATGAGCTACATCAATAATGTATGTATTGTACTAGAAAATATCTGCCTCATTGGTCTAGTGGTGGTAATCGCGACTGCTGAGCAGTGTTATTGGGTTTTTCTGTATGGAAATTCTCAGTAGCAGCAAGGATTCTGTGAGAACTCGAAACTGTGCCCGGTAGATAGCAATAGGCTCGCCCCCTATTACATGGGACTCAATAAAGGCTTCCGCGAAATGTGGGTGTACAATAGTATACCTCTGCCCGACCCTTTGGGGAATACAGGCGTGATGCTATGTTATGTTATTAGAAAATATAATAATATATTTATAATTTCAGCAGCAAGACGAGGCTATGGAAAGTGATCCCGTCGCCGCTTCGATGTTCATCTTGCCTCAGGTTAGTATAATACTATACTAATTATACAGGATGATATTTATCTCCTGTTTCCATTATGTATAGTACCTATTTCGATGTTATATTATTTAAAACTAGCGACCCGCCCCGGCTTTGCACGGGTGCAATTTACAATTTCAAATTTCGATTTTCCATAAATTTTCTTTCATACAAACCTTGTCCTAACAATTACAAATATGTACAACAAAAAAAAGAATTAGCCAAGTAGATGCAGCCGTTCTGAAGTTATGCGCTTACATACATTTTTGCAATTGATTTTTATTTATATAAGATAGATGACGTTGGAGTTTCGCCCTTACATTACTATAAAATTATGTTAATTTTCAAACAAAATTACATAAGTACTCTGCCACTTAAAATGCTTGATTGGCGCTGTAGTTAAGCAATTGACTTTGTACACTACGCTACATGACCGAATGCTATAGATAGAGGCCCGAGTGTAAACTGTACCCACAATACAGGAGAAATCTTAATCGGCTTTAATCAATTTTCAAACAAAAAAAAAAAATTGAGTAAGTACCATCCGTTAGGGTACAAACTGTAAAAAAACAAAGAGCATTTTTTGTCATATACAATGACTCGCAATACACTTTTTTAGCGCCACATCTGGCTATCGTTTACGAACCTTTAAGAGGCTATTGAAAAATTGTGTAAAGACCCATAAATCAAATGTTTAAAACATTGGCTAAGTCTTTGAGTGGAAGATGTGTAATGCCAGATTTCCGGACATGGCAAAAGGTTTTAAAAATGTAGACTTGTTTGGCAACTCCTAGTCGTCATCAGTACCTTTGACAACAGGTTTTTCTCAGTATCAGTAAGTAGATAAATAATATAATTGAAGTGATAATAATTAATTTAAACACCGTTTATTTATAACGATAAAAGTGGCCTGATAAAGCACGATTGTCTTTGAACCATTTTTCCAAAAAGAATTTTGGCTTATATTAATTAACCGTTAAGGATCTAATATGGCAGTCTTTTTAGTATTATTTTTCTTTACTTTACACAAAAATACATTAATACATATATTGGCATAATGTATAACAGCTTTGCACATAGCTTTATTTCCTGAGCTTTATTTCCATATATTTACTTGCTGATGTGAGTCTTATTTCTCTGTCTTTATAATAAATAGAGTATAGCTAATATAGGCTAAAATGAAGGCAGAAAAAGACACTTAAATTTTTTATTTTGTTAAATTTTGTCATTGATGTAATTATCTGGAAATGCAGCGAACCTTATCAGACGCAGAAGCGGAAAATAAATAATATATATCTGTTTCTGATAAAACAATCATTACTTTTATCGGAAACAGATATTTTTTTTTAACACAGAGAAATCCTAATGTGACGCAACGTTAGCTAAAAATGAATAAATAACTAAAATTACGTAAATCTGTATGGGTTTAAAAGATTATGAGAATGTATTGAACAGGTGCATGACCCAACATCTCCGAACCAGTGCGACCTGGCGAGCGCCTTGTACTCCGCGCCCGGGTCCGAGTCCAGCCAGTCGCCGGCGTCCAGCCCCATGTGGAGCCAGGGGCAGACCATCATCCCCACTGAGCCACCGATCGCCGACTTGCATCTAAGCTCGGCAGACTTCGCACAGATTACTAACAATGAACCTGACAGTCAAATACCAGACGAAATGAAACATTTTCTGAACGGTAGGTGACTCTGTTACCATTAAGAGTATTCCGGTTGTCAAAAAATTCGTGGTGAAATTCGGTATGTTTTTTAGGTACTTGCAAACAAACAACCATAACCACCACATATGAAATGAAATTGAAATGAAATGAAATGAAATTATTTATTTTGCAATTAGGATTTTTCAATCACTATAATTTTTTTGAATACAATATAATTTGTTTCTTTTACAGAATACATGAAAAGTTACGGCGAAAGTCTTCCTGATGAAGTAAGTTCGTTAATACTTTTTTTTTTAACATAATGAGCTATGTTTATTTGTGATTATTTATATGAATTGTATTTTTTCATTTCTCTCAGAAAAATAGTATGGAGTTTATACGCTCGTTGCTGGTCGCTGACTCACGAATGGTAGCTGACTCGGGGCGCCCGAAGGTTTGTGTAACTTAGTTTACTGATATTTTGTTGGTGGATAATATTTTCATTGATAACTTCATCTCAACTGTATTTTGGACAGCATCAGTTTATACTGGAATTGCATTGGATTTAAATGCAGATGATAACGTTGTTCTAAAAAGGAATCGTGATAGTATCGTTAATGAGATCTGGACTCATATTGTGCATTCATTCATAGTCTTGGTGTTCAATTTATACTCTTTATATATGGAATTATTTCCTATTATTGACACACCAATAATTTCTAAATAACATCAACTAATTTAATGTTTGAAAGCTGATCTTTGATCTTATATTAACTGTTAAAATAAATATACATTTTGTTCGTTCTTTTTGTTCTTCATTAATATTTGTTTCAGAAAGAGGAAAAAAATAGTTTTCAAAGCCCTGAAGAGGCGATGTTCATGGGCAAACCAAGCGACAATAAGAAGCCGAAATCGGAGTATCCGGCGTTTTACAAAACGGAAGATGGCGTCGAAGTCAAAAAGGTGAAGTTTTTTTACTTACCTGCGACGGAAGAGTAAGGGTGTGTTGTGATCGTCAGAAAAATCGATATCGAGTTTTTGTTGGGAATCATTTGTGGTTATTTGTTCCAAAAAAAATTGTTTCTGTGTGTCCGTACGCTGACTTAATGTAAACTGCCGAATCGGTTTTAATATTCTGTACTAGCGACCCGCCTTGGCTTAGCATAGGTGAAATTTACTAATGAGAAAAATGATAACTATTGAGATTTTCATACAAAAATACCATCCAAATCTCCGACCTTGCGACATTGATTTTCCAAAAAAAAAACTTTTATACAAACCTTTTCCCAAAAATGAAGAACTCAACAAAAAAAAAACCCGCAAATCGGTTGAGCCGTTCTCAATTGATGTTTCGTCATACATGTGGCAATTGATTTTTATTCATACATTTTTTTTTAAACATTGCCCCTCGATTACAATAAATCCTGTATCGTGGGTGCGTTTACACAAATATATACACATGGACATACACCCAAATCCGGAACAACTATCTGCAGATCATACAAATATTTGTACTGTGCGGGAATCGAACCCGCGACACGTAGCGCAGTAGTCGATCTATCAACCACTGCGTCAACCGTGCTGTTAAATAATTGTTGATGTAGAAGTAAGATACTATATCATATCGCAATTGCTTACATCTTAAAAATATATTTAAACAATCTTTGATAGTGGTCTTGCAATAGTGGAAACATTTTTACTTGACAACAATTTTTTGTTTGATGGCATTATTACTTACAAATAAATTCAACCCATTACTGTCCCACTGCTGGGCAAGGGTCTCTTCTCAGAACGAGAAGGGTTAGGCCTTAGTCCACCACGCTGGCCCGGTGCGGGTTGGCAGACTACACACACCGTCAAGAACTTTATGGAGCCCTCTCAGATGTGTTGGTTTCCTCACGATGTTTTCCTTCACTGTAAACGCAAGTGATGATCAAATTCAGATCCGCACATGATTCCGAAAAGTCAGAGGTGCGGGCCGGGTTAGAACTCAGACCCTCCTGCATGGAAGGCAAGCATCCAACCGCTAGGCTATCACTGCAGGTTACTTACAGATATAATTTTCAAAATTAATCTACAGAATATCAAAACCGATTTAGCAGTCTATGTTAAGTCAGTGTACGGACACACAAAGAAACTTGATTTTTAGAAAGTATTATAATAATAAGTAGCAGTATAAATTAAATAACTTCTGTCTTATTGGTTTAGAGATCCTGGGTTCGATTCCCAGGTTGTGCAAAGTGATATTGGGTTTTTCTATATAGAAATTCACAGCTGCAGAGAGGAGTCTGAAATTGCCCGGTAGATGGTAACAGGCTCGCCCCCTATTACATGGGGGTCAATAACAGCATCGGCGAAATGTGATTGTACAATAGTACACCTCTGCCTAACCCTTCGGGGAATACAGGCGTGATGCTTTCTTATGTTATTGATTTTATAATAATATATTAATCATAACTACGATAAAAAAGTTAGTGGTCGCAAGTGTAGCAGGTTCTATCCTGGTTTGAGTAGTGTTATTGGTTTTTCTATTACAAAATTCTTATGAGCAGCCCAAAATTCTGAATGGTATCCGGTAAATAAATAGCAATAGGCTCGCCCCTTATCATATGGGATTTAATAACGATATCGGCGAAACGTGGGCACTAAGTTGTACACTAGTACACCTCTGCTTGATCCTACGGGGAATCATCATCATCAGCCAGAAGACGTCCACTGTTGAACGAAAGCCTCCCCCAAGGGGGGGGGGGGGTTGCCATAATCCCCACGCTTGGCAGGCGGCTTGGGGATCGCAGTGGCTCACCGATTAGTGAGAAGACGCTGCTGCCCGTCCTCCGGTGTCTGGCCTCAGTTTTAAGACGTCCCCGGGTCTACGTACATAAATCCTACGGGGAATACACGCGTAATAATACTGACTGTTTCCCACCAAAATCTCGATATCGACTTTTCTGACGTTCATAATACATCCTTACTCTTTCGTCGCCCTTAAGTAAAGAAATGTAACATGATTATCATCAAATGCTGCCAATATCCAAGGTATCAATATCATACTGGTAAATGTATATAATAATAGTACAGCGTTGTAAAATGGATAATAATATGTCACCGTAAAATTGTAAATACCGTTAGATTATAATCTATCTCGCGAGATTGTGAACTGTCGAAAAATTGTGATTCAAATTAGTTTAATTATATCTACAATAGAATCGGGGCCCGTGTTACTAGGTCGTTACGGTCTTGATATTGTTATCCAGATACAACATTTAAAAGGTTTGTCTCAAATCGAAACTTATGTACTTAAATAATATGGTATATTTTGTCAAATATATTTTATTTAGGTAGGAAGGTCGTATCGATGATAGAAGAATATTACATACATCACTAAAGGTTTAATTTAACTCACAATTCCTTGGTTGCAGTTGGTGAAAGATTTGTGTGAAATAATACGAAACAAGAAAGGTTTTAAGAAGGTAGAAGTCAGAAATCGTTTGGAAAGATTATTTGAAATAAGGCTCTCAAACGGAGATACGTAAGTATTTTAATAAAATATCACACCATATCCTTCCCAAACTTATTTTATTTCTGATGTTATTGTGTAGTCAAAATTTCAGCGTACTATGTATGGTATGTATTCAGTCTGTGGTAATGCAAATAAAGTTGCAGTCAGTATAACACAAGTGTAAATAATAAAGTTAGCGAATCACAGACCACTTCTGTATAACGGACCTAAATGGCCACACTAAGCATTTCATAATAACATAAAACAAATGATTCCCCAATATGAACTTTACGCAAACCTTATTAAAACTTGACAACTATGTGGCGTTATTTTATTCGTTTCACTTATAGAACTTTTAAAGACTCGCAGACTAAGTCACTAATAATAAGTACGCCTTATATTGCAGATTCCTCCACATGACTCTGTGCAGCAACCAGCCAAGCCTGGAGTATATCGTGAAGATAATTCACAGCGTGAAAGCCACGCACCTTCTCGACTGCACGAATGATAGGCAACAAACAGCCTTACACCTCGCCGTCATCAACGACTTGCCAAAAATGGTGGCGTTACTCGTGGCCAAAGGTAAACCTAATATAGGTCATATAGGCTTATAATATACATAGGTCTTAATTCATGAACTCACAATCCGATACCTACTGGCGACCGACAAACAATTCTCTATTGTGTCTATTTTGCGACATTTGAAGGGTTAAACTTTAAAAAAATGTTGAAGTAGTACAGTTCCATGTTACGAACTCGCTTGGGCGGTACAATTTTACTGATTATAACAACTATGTGTAAGCGTAGGTGTTGCGGATAAAGGGTAGGGACTGGGAGTAAAACCATCTTTTATCAAAGCGCGCTCAAACTGACAGCTATTTATGATTTATTGAGGTTTGCAGGCGAAATATTTTAATAACTTTGAAATCCTTTCTTGACAGACTAAACTATGATTTAAACAAAGTATGATCACCCTATTTGCGTATACACCCCTAACTGTATGTGTAAACGTATTCGTGTTTCATGATTGTGTATTTTCAACTTTATAATCATGTGGACAAATATTACTCTATATCTCAGTTTATAGTAGTGTATAATGTGAAATATTATTATAGGCTCGAATCCAATGATTAAGGATGACGAGGACCTGAATGTGATTCACTACGCCGTCAAGTACAAGTCTTGTCTTGAGGTTCTGTTAGACACCATCAAGAAGAATGAAGTGCTTTGTGATTTGAACGACTACAATGGCGGTAAGTGTCTCAATGTTTATTGTTGTTACTACGAGGGCGGTCCGATAAGTACTTAGCCTACAAAAGAAAAACGAAAATTTTGGAATTTTGGGGATTTATTTCTCAACATAGTCTCCTTTTAGCTTGATAGTGGAAGAGCACTTTTTTCTTCGCCAAATGGGGTCGTTTTTTCTGCAATTCGGCGTCGAATCGGCCCAATTATTCGGCATAGTAGAGCCCTGTGACCGTTTTGCCCTTCTCCAGGTAGTCGATGTAGATCACACCTTGTGAATCCCCAGAAAACGGTGGCCATTACCTTTCCGGCCGATAGGACAGTCCACTGTTTCGACTGTTCCTTGGTCTCTGGTGTGTACACTAGTCCATGTTTCGTCGGCGGTCACGAAACGACGCAGAAACTCCTTCGGATTGCGCTTGAACAGCGTCAAACACTGCTCTGAAGTGGTCTCACGGTTGCGCTTGTTGTCCGGAGTGAGCAAACGCGGCACCCATCGCGCAGACAGCTTTCTCATGCTCAATATTTCATGCAGGATATGACCCACGCGGTCTTTTGAGATGCCTACTGTCTCAGCTATCTCGCGCACCTTCAATCAATTCATTTTGTCACGTTATCCTTCGTGGTAGCCGACGTGCGATCACGTTGAAACTCGTTAAACTCGTTTGGAAGGAGAAGAGTCACCGTACACAGCATGCAAGCGCTCTTTGATTTCGCTGCGCGATTTCCCTTCCAAAAACAAGAATCGAATCACCGACCGATATTGCTATATTTCCATTTTTATAAAATCCGCAAACACGCCCGCTTCCACACGCGTCAAAACAAAACTACGAGTCCGATTCGGCTGAAACTTTGACAGTAGCCTTCTAAGAGAATGTACTACACGATAGTAAATTTCTCTTGCGATAGCGGCCTCATCGGGCGGTGAGGCTAAGTACTTATCGGACCGCCCTAGTACATATTACTGTAGGCTCTGTGTTTGTGGCCACTTTTTGGACCTACAAAGAAGTTCGGCATTATTCCGTCAGGTACGTTTTATAAAACAATTTTCGACAAATGATGTCAGTAGTAGTTTCGGTCAGAAAATAGTTCTGACGTCTAATAAATATGTATATTGTATACACAACAGAGAAGCAATCAGCGTTGCACATGGCGGTGGTGTGTGGGTGGGAGCGCGGCGCGCGTGCACTGCTGCAGCACGGCGCCAGCTACAGCGTGCGCGACGCGGACGGCCGCACGCCGCTGCACCTCGCCGCCTACGACGACCGCCTGGCCGTCATGACCACGCTGCTCGACTTCATTCCCACAGTCAGTTTACCTACTACCTCTTCGACATAATATTTTCATATTCATTTAAAATTAAAAGTCATTGTAATTGAAAACTGAATTGTTTTTTATTTACAGAGTGAAATCGATGTTATGGACGATGCTGGCAACACGGCCTTGCAAATTGTATGTGGCGGCACATCGGTTAGAGAGAACAGTGTTGAAATTGCCAAACTTTTATTAGAAAAGAAGGTATGCGCTGTTGACTACTAACTTAAATTTAAAACCCCATTTTCCAAGTGTATAGTATTTCTTTTTTTAAACTTTGCAAGCGTGCGTAATTTTAACCTTTAATTACAAGTCATTTTGATATTAAGCGTCACTAATGGACTGTAATAATAATGGTTAGATGTTTAAAATTTTGGAGGTGATTCGAAGTGCTTTTTGTTTTATAGGCCTATCCTCTAAAGCACGAGGATTGGAATCAGTCTGCATGGAACCTTGTGAAGTCAAAGCCTGAGCTCAAGGAACTGATGAGAGCATACGTCACTTCGGAGTACATGTCCGAAGACGACATCAAGTCTGAACCAGAAGATGAATTCGAATCAGCTGACGAAGGCGTAAGTAATAAAATTAATCTTGTAATATCATTTGGTACGTGGGTAGTTTTTTTTTATATTTTAGAATACTCTACATTTATGGTGACTAAGTATAAGGATAGCATAACAGTGTAGTAACACATACAAGGTAAAGGTACCTTAAATGAACGTATACCGATAGTCGGGAAAACTGCCCACCGCGCTACTTTCAAGTGAGCCTGACATCGAAGGAACACGTTAGGGTTGTACGAGAATTGTAAAATTAAAAAATAAAAAGACTTGAGTTATGAAACGATTAATTTTTCATTTGTATTAAAAAAAAAAAAAAATTTTCATATCCATATTTAAAATCAAATATGTTTTTGTTTTACAAAAATATTTATATTTTGTCCCTTTCTCAGAATTTGCTGTTTACTTTACCACGCATATCGTAATAGCTCAAATTTTCACCGATTTTGCAATGGCAAAAAAGATTGGACCTACTGCACCAATAAATTTATTATTTTATTGGTGCAGTATGTGGATTATTAGATTAGTGCGGCATTAGTAGCTAAAATTTTCACCGATTTTGCGCTTCTCAGCTATAACGATATGCGTCGTGCCAGGCAAAATTGAAAGATTGGAGCTACTTTTTTTTATTATTAGCGTGGTGAGTACCCCCCTCATAGGCTATTCTCCGCCTGGGGGGGCGGAGGGGTGTGCCGGGCTCCTACCGGCTAACTCACCACAGTGGTCCGCCTCGACACCATATGGTGGGCTTCGGGAACTCTTAGAAGACCGCACCGAAGTCCACCACGGTGTCATGCCAAACGGCACTTCCCGGAGGGGATGATTTTAAAGAGGCCACCCCCTCGTGCACGTCCCGGGGGAGACTGTAGAGAGGTCCCTCGGTTTACCCTCGCTGGGTGCTGTGTGCACGGCGACACGGACCACAGCGTCTCACCGTCTTCTCGGGGGTCGCTAAGTGAGAGCGCGCAGAGTCCCCACTCTGCGCGCTCGCGATCCCTAAGAAGATTGGAGCTACTGCACCATCCAGCATACTGCACTTATAAATTTGTTATTTTATTGGTGTAGTATGCGGATTTTTAGATTAGCGCGGCATTCGAGACCATAGGGGCGTTGTATAACCGTGCGCATAGTTCACACCGTAGAGAATGCGCAATGCATACCTATATGTGTCTGCATAGAAGTCTACTATTATCTCGTCATGTTTTTCAGGAGATTCCAGAATCTGGTCTCCAAGAGCTAAGCGCATACGCGCGAGAGGTGTCGGTGCTGCTGGACGTGACGGGTGCGTGGCGCAGTCTAGCGCTGCGCCTGCGCCTCGACGCGCTGCAGCACTGGTATGCGGCGCAGCCCAGCCCCACGCTCACACTGCTCAACCACCTCAAGGTAACTATTTCACAGTACTACGTTTAATTAATATTACAAAAATTACCTACTTCAACTTTTTGTTAATTCCATAAACATCAATCAACAATATATTTTCAGGAGTCCCGAGATGACATGACTTCAAAGTCCTTGGCGTTGATTTTGGAAGACATGGGCCAGACCGAAGCGGCAAGTGTTATTAGGAGATACATCGATTGACACAACTATGATTCAGATAGCGCATACATATTAAGCTAGTGGGTAAGGTGTAAATAAAAATATTATGGAATTGAATCAAAATGCTTTATTGGATGGATTGAATTTGAAAATGTTAATATAAACAATATTTTTACACTCAAATTTATAATTGATTAGAAGTGATAATAAAATGTGATGATAAAAATTATAATGGTACCAAGTGGTACTTCAAATGTGTCTCCTTAGCAGTTACACCAAAATAAATACTTTTAAGAATGATGTTGTTTAGACTTTTTAAAAAGGTGTGTAACGCCACGATGATATAATTAAAAAAAAAGACAAAAATTAATGAATTTGGAATGCTAATGACCGAATACTTGAAACACATTTTAATTTAAAGATATTCTTCACAATAAGTCCCTTTAATGAGTCCGATTAATGTTCAGCGACAGAATCGTTTTTTCGGAACACGGATTCCGGGGTCGGATAAAGTGTTATTGGGTTTTTCTCAATGGAAATTCGCAGTAACAGCACGAAGTCGGGATCTGTGCCCGGTAGATGGCAATAGTCTTGCCCCCTATTACCTGAGACTCAATAACGGCATCGGTGCAATGTACACAATACAATAGTACACCTCTGCCTATCCTTTCGGCAAATACAAGCATGATGCTATATTATGACTGTACTTGAAATTAAAATGAGTTTAATATGTGATCTTAGCCCTAGAGGCTATGCTATAAAAAGGTTTTGTAAAAACCAGATCATTTGCGAAGTTAATTCCTATATTTTAATAATGTTACTTTAAACCTAGTACTTTCTTGTAGTATGCAATGATAATGATGAGGCGATATGCAAGTCTAGTACGAATTTTCCTATACATCGATCCTCGTTACCGTTAAACCAAAAATGTATGAAAAAATCGTGCGCGCGCATTTGATTGAATGATCAAAAGCGAGCACATATCATACTTTTTCATAGATTTTTGGTTTACGTTTACTATGGTTCTGATGGAGGATCGCACTTACACCCTGGGAATAAAAGAAAAACAATGAGTGTATATTGTGTATGCAACTAATAGGTAATACACGTTTTATAACAATGTTGATATTTTTACGCATGTATACTTTGGTCAAAATTATAGTTCGGGCAGTTGTTGATTGCCTTCGGGCTAGTTGGGCAGTTGTTTCTTATAAAACGAGTATATTTTATTTTCATTATAAATAATAAAAAAAAGAAACATTAGAGAAAGCTTCGACAAAGCGGCAGATGCTTTGTTTTCTTTATAATATCACCAAAGTGTCTTTATGTAAAGTAGTCATTATTATTGTTAGTGTGTAATTTGTTACTAAAATAAGCAAAGTATGAATACACTGAATTTAATTTGGAACCATGTAACAGTAACGAAGTATTGCAGCGTTATTGTTAGTTTAGCTATATAATATTTGTAATAATGTTCAATATATTATCATGTAATAATATTATTTTAATGTTATTTGTAATTGATTGATATCTTGTTTTGTTTTACATGTGTGTACGGTAGGAGAGGTTGTATACCTTAATGTTGATGTATCTTTAAGTTAGCTCATAGTTTCGGATAAAATATATACTGAAGATTTGAATCGTTAAATCAATCTCCACGAAGCAAGAATTTATTTCTCATTTAATGCGCATGTTGTTTTTTAATGGACTTAAATTGAGACGTAAATATAATTTTATTAAATGTGTTATTGCTATATTAGTTTAAGGACGTCTGATAACTGATTTTATAGTTTTACCTTAGAGCCACAGGATCTACAACTTACCGGGCCGCACTTAAAACGCTAATGCATTTGTCGGTGCGTTATCTGAATAGAAAATAAAGGCACTCTGTACGTTTTCCGTACTGACACCATACGAAAACTGCCTAATCAACTGATAAGAAAACGGCTACGAAAGATATGAAAATAAAACAAACTGTAATGCTGTTTATTTTTTATTGCCCAAAGTAGGACGAATAAACCAAAAGAAGGATTTTTTTATTAAGTCGTTCGGCTCTTGACCGTCGGGCTCGACCTTGGCTTTAAGATTTTAACTATTGTTTTTATGTACGTGTTAGGTTTTGAATAAGGATTCACGTATTTGTAAAAATATAAAGTCTACGCTTGGTGTTCACAGAATATCATTGTCGACCATATCTTGGAAAAATAAAACACATTTTTTTATTTTGTATATTTCTTTTTATTAATGTGTCAATTTGGAATTATTTCACTATATTCTAACTGACGCGAATTCGGCTGCATACCGTCGGCGCTGCAGATTTATATCAATTGTGGTATACTGCTTCTATTGACTGGAGAACAACATACAAGAAGTGGTCCAATCAGCCGAAAATTCGATCGGTACGATCTTACCCTATTGCCAGTCTTACTCCAACGCACCTTATATCTTTTCAGAAATGTTGTAGTCTTTTTAAGTTGAAAATTTGAGTATTTTGATTTTTCCTCTAGATTAGATATCAATATCTTTCATTGTGTAAATTGTATAATGGGACTCGATTAAGCTAGAATAAATACACACTCGACATGTATGTCGGCTCAATAGAATCGGTGGATTTGTGTACAATCGAATCCAATATCTTGTTAGAAATTAATTGGGATGTGTGACATTTTTATAGTTTTTTTTTTTGTTTTTAAAAACATTGCCATTGCCCCACACATTTCTCCTGTATCGTGGGTACAGTTTACAAACATACATCGCACATGCACAAACAACCAGACCCGAAACAACTATCTGTAGATCATACAAATATTTCTTCCGTGCGGGGATCGAACCCGCGACACGTAGCGCAGAAAGCTAATCGCTTAGCCACTGCGCCAACCGTGTCGTCAATAGTTTCTGAAAGGTTAATCAAATCTCTGGTTAGATCATCAAAATAATATGTCTAGTCCCTCCCTGAACAACTAACGGCATACTATTTCTTTGGCTTAGATTAGATCTGTCTTTTAGAAAAAGGTGTCATATTAGGCCGCATTTATTTGTCGTCTTTAAAATGTTCGTATTAAGTTCGGTATTGTTATTGGCTGTCGCGAGTAGTCGCAATAGATGACGACATTTTATATTTTTTGTTGATGTTATAATTAAATACTTCACTTTTATATGAAAATAATTTACTGCTACAGGATATTTTCTTTACCTTTTCAAACTTTTAGACCAAAATTGTGTTGAAGGACAGCGGACTGAATAAGAAGTCGTAGATTTTGCATTGATATTATGAGAAGGTTCCAGGGTCACATGTTAACTTCAAAATTGCTGAGGTTGTGTTGGATAGGCGGCTGTAAGTGACACAGAAATACAAAAAAATAATATAAGAAGAACGAATGGCCCTACTTAAAAACCGTCTATAACGATATGCTTTTCCACACGCATGAATCGTATGGCTTGGCAACAGAAAAGAAGTGAATGAACTCTAAAACATCTTTTACCTGTTCTATAGACGAATATACCCAAATAAAGGTCTCGTGCATGACTAGTTTCGTGGCTTTATGAGCTTAGCTTCCCTTGCTTGTCATAAAAACTGTTAAACAAAAAAGTCTATGGTTTTTTGGCGGTTGTCAGTCAAATGTCAACGACAGGTGTTTCACGTTTCTACCGGTAATCGGTATCGGTTCATAAACATAAATTGGAATTGGAATTACCGGTATCGGTTGTTTATAAAGTTTATATCGTGTGCACGTAAAATTGATTGAATTTAAACAACAGCGTGACATATGAAGTAACAGTGCATACATTATTAACTTAGTTTCGTAATTTAATCCCTCCGTTTTATTCAGTCATGGCTAGTGGCAGTTTTCGTCTTCGTTTTGGTAATAATCATATTAATTTGGGTATAGAATACTATTATGAATTATAGTACTAGTGAGGCTCCTATATGCCATCTGTGTTTTTGATGTTATACTTTTTCTACATGATATGTTATGACCAAGGCCTTCAAATTCTGAGAAAAGCATTGTTTCCAGCAGAGCGACACTTAAGGTCAGAACTATTTTATTATTATATATTGTTATAAAAGAATTATAATGAATGTTACAGATAACAACAATGAAACCCCCGACTCACCATCAAGGAGGACTACTAGGATAAGAACTAAACCAAAGAAGTTTGGTGATTTCTTAGACATTACACCAAGCAAGCAGACAACTTATAAAGATATCAGTAGTTCTGAAGAGGATAATGAAGATAATGAAGCTGTTTCACATAAACCTACAGGTACCTGTTATAATTAATCTTCCTAAACAACAGGTAATTGTATGTCAATGTCAATTATGAACTGATATTATATATATATATATAATATTTTTCCAGCTTTATTCAGTGAAGATGATGTGGAAGGTCAAGATATGTTCAAGTTCAAATCGCGTCATACAAAATATGATCTACAAAATAAAGTTAAAGCAGCTATCAATAATTCTCCAAAGCCCATAGATTCTCCAATGAAGACACCAAGGAAACTTCATTTGGCCTCATTTAATAGCCCACTGGCCAAAGTGTGTGAGGCTACCCCTAAACAGGTTAAAGATATAATTAGAAAAAGTGAGTACAGTTTAATTATTTACTAACTGGAACAGCCTGCGAGGTGCCCTAATCTACTGGTAATAAAAGTCCTGTTTTTAGTCACCATCCCCATGAAATATCTTTCAAACTAACACAATTTTGATGGCCCTACAAAATCTTTGCCCTGCTGTCAAATTAAAATAAAATATATTTCGAAATTAAAGTTAAGTAAAGCTTCTTAAAGTTTCCAGAAGTTAAGAATAAAATACCAAACAAGATACTCAACCAGAAGTGGCTGATGTTTAATAGTTCTGCCTAATACCCTTCTTCCATCAAGTCAGCATGGGACATTGCAGTTAATTGCCTAAACTTTTGATTTTCTTTCATGGCATGCAATAATAAGTACTTGACTGAACATTTCAGGGATTATTCATGAAGTGGAATCTGATAGTGCTGAAAGTGATTTTTCTGGTAGCAGCAGTGACTTTGTACCTGAAGGAAGTGACCATGAGGTAGTATAACTAAGACAAAGATGTAATAGTTTAGTAGTCTAGTGGAGGAAACAGCAGCAGTGGGCTAGATTCCCTAGCCGAGTTATCTATAATAACAGTGTCGGCTTTATTTATGGTGCAGCGTGTGCAATCCACACGGGCGCATGGTCTCACGGGGCGCCGAGCGCTGCCACTCGTGGGACTTAACAGTGCATTGTTCTAATTTAGAAAATAAATGTTAGGGTTCGTAATCCACGTGGGTGAAGCCGCGGGCGGAAGCTAGTAATTTATAATTGCACCATTTGCACCCAAATTTTGATGATATTTTGATCGCGCGCCTATTAGAGGGCGCCAGGGTATTTTTTTCACCCTGGCGCTATGCAGGATAGAGCCGCCACTGTATAGTAAATCATAATAGACTTGTCCCTACTATGTGCAACTTAAAACAACAGCATATTGGCCTACATTACTAATACTAAAAGTCTGACACCAAATAAAAGTAAAATATAACATTTGTGAAGTACTCTTTAAACTTTGTAGATGTTAGGTAGGGAAGTCAGTATTTGAATTGAGAGTTAAACATCCCACCATTTCTCTGTTGTATTATTTTTTCAGACGGACTCACCATCGCCTTCTGCATCATCTGAAGAGGAGGAAGAAGAACCAAAGAAAGTAGTTGGTAAAACTATTAGGAACAAAGACAATAAAACAAAAGGGAAAGATTCTGAATACTTTGTCACCCCTGACAATTACTTCATGATGCATTCTAGTAAAAAGGTAAACTTATTTTACAGCAAAAAATTGCTGCTTTTTGAGTTACATTGAATTCTTTAATGGATAATTTGACATTCAAACACACTTTATTTAATTAAGACTATTTGATATAAATTTTGTTATTTGGATTTTACAGATTGCTACTTCAGACCATACACTAGCAAGACTTAAAAACTTGAATCTCACTGAAAATGAAGTCGGCGACATTCAAATATCAGTTGAGCATAAAAATAGTATAAGTGATCTTAATCAGACTTACACACAACTTTTCAACAAATGGCTTTACGTTTTGAGTGAAAATTTCAACATAATACTTTATGGAATTGGTTCAAAACGTTCAGTACTTCAACAATTTCAAAAGAAAAAACTTCAAGATTTTCCATGTATTGTCGTTAATGGATTTTTTCCTAGTTTAACAATTAAGAGTATTCTTGAAACAATAGTAATTGATCTGTTGGAAAATAATCATGTGCCATCAAATGTGGGAGATGTTGTGAATTTGATTGATACTCAATTGAAGGAGAATGCAATGGATTTGTTCCTTATAGTACATAATATAGATGGCACTATGTTGCGAAATGCTAAAGCGCAGGCTATATTGGCCAGTATATCTCAAATCAAGAATGTTCACACAATTGCGACTATAGATCATATTAATGCACCATTATGTAAGTAAACAGCGTTATTAATGCAGCTATACAGTGACATTTTTAATAATCTTCATGGTAGCTTTTCTAACCATTTGATTAATAACATTGTGATACAAGTGTGGCTTGAGCCGAAGGCAAGGGCCTAATAAAGCTGAGAGTGTAATGACAGTATTGTAGTAATGTTAAATAAAAAGCAAGCGTGTCTTATAAGCTGTATTATAAACCTAAAAGCGGTACTATAATAGCCGCTTTACTAGCAAAGTGTGTTTAAAATAGTTCTGAATTAATGAAATATTCTATAATTCTAAGAACAATTCTTTTTATATAAAATCTCACCTGTATATATCGCCTTTATGCTAAGGATGAAATCAAATCTTGTATTCAACGTTTTTATCATTATCTGTTCATATAGACAGAGAACAAACATAGCATTCCCGCGCCGTGTTAACTATAACGCTGCGAGTTACGGATTTACGGAAACTCCACGTTACAAAGCCAAACACCTTACAAAATAAGTTTAGCAAAAAAGCAACATTACAATTTCAGTATGGGATCACACAAAGCTGAGTAAATTTAAATTCACGTGGTGGGATGTGACTACATTCATGCCATACTCTGAAGAGACCTCGTACGAGAACTCATTGATGACACATCGCAGTGGAGCATTACAACTGTCTTCACTCAAGAGTGTTTACCAATCGCTCACCACCAATGCTAAAGGCATCTTCAAAATTATTATCGAGTACCAATTGGAAAATCAAAAGCAAGCTCATTATCAAGGTAATTATCATGATATGTACTAAATTAGGTTGATCCTTTAGAATTTACATAGCGAAATAATCACGTGCCCTTTATCCGTCCATTATGTTAATACACGGTACGTGGCGCAAACGTCGCAGTTTTTCATTTAGCAACTGCTCGGGTCACTAGAAGTTAGCAGAATACGAGTCAATATTGTGACGAACTACTACTGCCCATTGATTACTATAACTACTAAGGCTTGATTATTTCAGGACTGCCATTCAAGGACTTATATTCCAAGTGCCGGGAACAGTTTCTGGTAAGTTCGGATCTGGCACTAAGAGCTCAACTCACCGAGTTTTTGGATCACAAATTGGTGAAAATGAAACGTACATACGACGGCAGTGAAAATCTGGTAATACCCATTGATAATGTATTAATGCAGCAATTTTTAGAGCAACAAACTAGTTGACACTGGAATTGTTGTTTGGATCTAAATAAATGTTGGTCATTACATAAACCGAAAAATATGTATAGTTGTTTTACTTGATGGGGATTGACAAAAATGAACAAATTATCAAGTTTAGCTTTTATTTTACAATCCCAGAAATAAAGTCTTAATAGGATTATAATATATAATATATATCAACAGGCCAAAGTTGTAAATTACTTAAACTTAATGACTTACACAATATAATAAAATTATTAACTAAAATTCTCTTCAACATATCTGGCACGTTCACCATGATGCATCAACCAAACATTTCATTGATATTCATAAGTGCATAAATTGCTATTTTAAAATTTAAAAAGATTGTAGAAAAATACTCTCTGAACTCATCAGACGTTAAAGTTCTAATTAATCGGATTACGATATTTTACTACGCCCATTGAAATTTTATGTTTTACTGAACACGTTCAGTTATCATTAGTGAGATTACGAATAATTTGATATTGCATTCATTTGTACAATCCCATTGCGAGATTACACATCACCATATTATAATCTGTGCAGTTAAAGTAAATAGATAAAATCATTGTATGTACATTAACCTTGACAACCAGGTTACAAAAAAAAAATCGCTGCCCCTATGATAGAAATATGTACCCAATACATTTATTTGTTCCTTTTCAATCTATATTAAGTATAGTTATTTACGGATATTTTCTAGATGAAAATAACTTGTCAAAATATATTAATTTGAATACATTATTTTTTATCGATTCAGTGGTTAGCGACATCCGTTCACGTTGTTAGCGTTTCGTCCATATACATACATACTGGTGAAAAGGTTAATTGAAGTTGAAACAGCTAAAGCGATAAATCAATCTGAGAAAAATAATGATAATAAATATTTATGAGGGCATTATTTTAGCTTTTGTTCTTGTAAAAATATTTAAATCTCCCCCTTATACCTTATTAACTCGAAATCATGGATGTCGATGAATAATTCCACATTATTATCATAATTTGTAATTATAGTAAATAATTCTCTACATGAAAATTGACATCAATGTCATAGTATTTAAAAATTTTAGTATGTCTTTATCAGTCTAACTTGGTCATCAAAAAACAGGCGGCGCCCATATCAGAATTGAAGTTGTGATAGATTCCAAGGGCAGTTTTGGAACAGTTATGTCTAACAATTTACGCATGTTCTTTTCACTTACAGCTAATTAATACAATTCATCATAACTGTAGATCAAATGAGAGCTATTTTATCCTATAATCATGCACTTCCATTTCAATGATTAGACTAAAATTAAGCATATCAATAGAATAAAAAATGATTATTACATAAACAATTTAATTGAAACATTAACCGTCGGACAACAAACTACAGATTTCACAGAATGTCTATTGAGACATCAACAATGATAGAATAAAACTTCATTCATATTTTACGACGCCCAGTGGGCGCGTGTAACACTAGAATAAAAGCGATCGAGTCTAGCCTCATCAGGTGTCGGTATCAATCTCACGAATGACAACTAGTCTACGGGGATGACTGCGGGTGTTGTGATTGTGAACAGGTTTATTGTCCGATGCATCGGAGCGCTGTACACTTACAAACTAGTAAGATAATTCCGCTTAAGGCAACACTCAATTTTCGTCGTCGTCCTCATGTTTTCGCTTTTTACCCCGAGTGCTCTCTTCAGGCTCGCCGTCTGCATTCTCATCGCCATCTGTATCATAAAGAACATCAATTTAACTTGTATTAGTTCTATAAAACCCCTATTAAGGTTGATTATAAATAATATACCGATAAGGATATGCCGAGATTGTTTTCGTAATATATTACTTCGTCAAGTATATTTTTTAGAAACTACAAAGTTACTTTGACTGTATTAAAACAAATGAAAGGCGATTTAATAGAGGCCATGAACTAATAATTGTCTCTTATCTGCCATATTACATGAGTATTAATAATAAATAAATTCAACCAATTTTTGTGAACCACTGCTTTTGTATGAACATCTACTCATAGTGATAAGGGTTTATTATGATTTAGACCATCACTCTAGCCTGGTGCGGGTTGGCGGACTCCACACAGCATCGAGAACTACATGTGTTATGTAAAAACGACAATATTCAAATAGGTAAGTACCTTGTACTGTAGAGTTATTGTGTTCACCGTGGTTTTCCACTTCTTCATCATCGTCCACGTCTTCGTCGTCTTCCTCCACGTCACTGCCATCGTACAGAGAGCTGGCAGAGCTCTCTTCTTCTGTCACATACAATAAATAATTCATGCACTATTTTATCGTAAGTATTTACAGATTAAGGAGCTATGTATATTATATGGGGGTAAATGTCAAGTAAGGGTGATCACCGCAAAGGGCGTCTCGGATACGTTGCTGACCTTTTGTCTTTGGGGGGTTTACCATTTCGCCATTTTATGTTATTCTGAGAATACTTTCTTTTAATTTGTATAGTAGATTTTTTATGAATGTTCATTTTTTTTTTTACTTTTTATTTGACTTTTGGCTAGTGTAATTGTAGGTTATGAACAATAATTATGTTCTTTGATAAATTAATTTAAAAATTACGAATATTCATCTACTTCGCCGATTGTATGAAAAAGGTTGTAATGGTAAGACTTACCAAGGTTATCATTGTAGACTGCACTCAGTGAAACATCTTCATCATCATCCTCTTCTTCTTCCTCCTCAGAACCTGAAACAAATAATAAACTCACATCAAATACCAACAAAACATACTTATCAAAATGTTTCAGCCAGCACAAGAAAATAACAAACCAATGATAATATTAAAAGCTTCTGAATCTTTTTACATAGAGACATAACAACGGCATCACTGACTAAAAATAATGATGCTTACTCTTCAAAAGGAAACCCATGTGGAATAGCAGACCATAAACAGTGTATAATAGCATTGGTAGAGAGGTTTTCTCCTCTGCTGGCCTGTCTGATATACTATCATCATTTATCACCAACGGACCCAAATCTATGTCCAAATCTGTAATATAGTATTCAAATAATGTACCCTTGCTATAAGCTTGTGTGCTGTGCTTGCTATATTGTGAGAAACACAGCATCAAGTAAATGAAATTTAAATCTAATGAATTATGAATGATAAATGATGTATAATAAAATACATTACACTTATATCAAGTATATATACGACGGTACGGTTGGCGCAGTGTTTGAGAGATCGACTGCTGCGCTACGTGTTGCGGGTTCGATTTCCGCATGGATCAAATATTTGAATGATCTACAGATAGTTATTTCGGGTCTGGGTCTTTGTGTATGTGTCTGTAAACACACCCACAATACAGGAATTGTTCCTAGTGAGGTGCAACGTGTTTTATAAAAAATAAAAGAGAATATAACTGTTAGTGTAAATGTAACATAATTATGATTTAATTGTTGGTCTTTTAATATTATTTGTATATTACTAAGAACATTGAAATTTCTTTGACAAACTAAATTTAACTACTTAGAACTTATTAGAAGTTAAGTCATATTGACTTAGTGGTCCACTGGCTAAGGCATTAGAGTGGTGTTCAGCTCAAGACTAGAATAATAGTAATGTGACACAGTTATAATAACTACAACCAAAATAATATACTAACCATCTTCCTCACTATCATTGTTTCCATTCAGTTCATCCTCTTCTTCTGCATCACTGTCTTCAGCTTCTCTGTCCTCTTTGTCAAATCTGAAAATTTAATAGTGTGTAGTCCAAAGAGAAATTTCCTAACAGTAATGGGCTAAATATTAACCAAGAACCTAGTGTAAATTACTTTTACAATAGAATCAAAACTATATTTATGTTATTAACTACTTGACTAAATTTGAAATATCTTTTGTTCTTCTTTAGGTATCATGTCTTTATACCAACATAAAATATATTTCTAGAGGCTTGTGTGGGTTTGTTGAGATTATCCTTGTGAAGGTGATAGGGAACCCTGTCTGCCAACTTTTCGCCCATTCAGTGCCATGTAACACTAGGGGACCAAAGGTGGTTACCAGCAATATTTTTAAATGTATGTGTTGATGTCTTACCCATCTAAATACTTTAATGAGGGGTGTAATGCGAACACCTTACTCCTATAATCCTCAATGCTAGTGACTTCATTGTTGAACAGGTCCAGGTTCTTTAAGTGCTCAAACTCCTCCAAAGGCTTCAGTGTCTCTAAGTCTTTTATTTTGTTTCCTGATAAGTTCAGATGTGTAAGCTTTTTACAGCCATTAAGAAAGTTTAGTCCATTGGATATTCTGTTGTCAGAGAGCTCTAGTTTCCTTAGCTTAGGCAGTGCTGGGAAACCTTTGAGTGTAGTGAGACCCACATTATTCAAACTGAGGTTTTCAAGATTAATATATTGATCTGTTAATCCAATTATATTGGTGCTCCTGCAATTGTCCAGGTTTAATTCTTTAACCTGTAATAGAAATAAAAATCAATAAGATCTATTTAATTACTGCTAAAAAAATTAACCCTCACCATATAATTTATAAGTGACTTCTTATCAGTAGCAGATTTAATGAGAGGATAAAGTGCCACAAATCACAGGCCATTTATATATTTTCATAACCCATACTACAATACTGGTAGGTGTGGAAGTAAATATATTGACCACCATATCCCTATCCTGTCTATATTAGATCTGGCAAAATATAGCCTTGTTATGTAGGTATTTCAGTTTGTTAGCAAATAGGTGCCTACCTATCATAAGGACAAATCGTCATCCTTCATGTGCCCTACGTATTATCTGCGTACCTCTACAAGCCTCATAAATAAAAAAGCCATCTACCTACATATATGTATAAGTTACAAGGTTACCTACGTATTCAGTTAAGATATATCTACTTTCGGCGCATGCATTGGGTGAATGAAAAACAGTTGGTATGAACAAAAACATGTAATAGAAAATTATTTAGGGATTTTAGAAGTCTATCAAACCTTACAGAGTAACAATCTATGACAAATTCATATAATGAGGAATGTTACTGGCTTGCTAAATATTTATCGAAAGCAAAGTCAAGTCAACCAAAACGTCAAAATGGTGTTAGTTGTCAAAGACACAGGCGTAGTTTGTAAAATCCATTGTATGAGTGATTATTTCGGGGAAATATTCATTGAAACATGAAAGGGATGTGTTCGTATAATCGTTTTTATCACGATATGTACATGCGGTGTTTTAGTTGCGAATAGAAATAAGATCGTTTTTACTTGGCAATGGCGGATGACACGAATCATCGCAACGCAATAAAAATGGCCGCTATATTGGTAAGGCGTGCGTCAATAATATGACTGCAGTTGAAAGTGAAAATAGATGAAATTTGTTGGAAATAATGTGCAGTGACATATTTACCCCTATAGTTTGAATATATTAGCCATCATTCCAACTTTTTACCGAGAGTTTGCCCACTTAGGTGAAAGGGCGCGAAATTATATCATGTAGCTACACTCAACACTAAAGTTTATATTTTGGGATAACTAACTTATTTCGTAAGATGACGACGTATGTAGAATTATCAACAAATCTAAAATCGATTTAATACTGTACTTTATGTAGCAAAAAGCGATTATACTTGTAAGTTTCGTAAAATACCATTGACATTGACAACACACTAATCAATGAGCCTTATTTTCAAACCACAAGTTTTTGAGATAAATATTACCTAATTATTATAGGAAAGTAAATTACTACATCCGATTAGATGGATATGTGGCTTTCATTCGCGTAATTAGTCTTCAATAAGGGTCCATATCACGACCGACATCCATAAGTTTCGACACTTAACCTCAATATGTGAATATTTACAATAGGACTACTTCATCTGCTTGTAAAATCTGAATAAGCAAGTAAATCCTTCATGAGGAAATCTATAGAAGCTTGTTCAATAATTGCCTGGTCAAATACTTCATTAGAATGTATAATAATTATGTGCACATGAATGAAACGTAACAATCGGCAATGGCTAATTTCTATACATAATAATGCCACATCTTTAATTAGGAAGTGCGTTTACATTCTGCTACATATCTCAACAGACATAAACCTAAAATAATACCGATTTACTGACAATAATCTCAATTTTTAAGTATTACATTCATGTACTTGATGAAATACGTATCGACAAAACATTCCAATACATCGAAAAATAGATTTCGTTTACCTGTGAAGGATTTCTTCCTCTTAATTCCAAGGCGACCCTCTTTTCCATCTTTATGAATTTGTAGAATTACACTTTATAACACTTTTCGCGTATATAATATTTCTCAAGGAACTAAATCACTAAGCTTGGGTTTCAAAACAGAAGGAAACTATAGATACACGAGTGACGTCGTACTAGAGGCGCCGTCTGGCGGTGAAATAGAGCAACCGGATGCAGTACAGTTGAGCAATTGATTAATGTTTTGTAGCGACGCTTTACACTAAAAATGACTCAAAATGATCGTATGTCTTAAATAAAAACATTAAACAATTATTTAATTTTCATATAAGTGTAGTAAACAATTGTAATTAACGTAAATTCAATATTGAGTGAGGTCGATATTTGTTACGTTGGTAGTTTGCAGTTGCCAGTCTGACGGACAAAAGGCGGCATTTATAAAATGTGTTGTGGTATGTAGCCGGTAAAGTGTTTGTGTATTTTCGAATAAGTTTCATTGAATATAACCATAACATTACGTGGGCTTTAATAAATTAATTAACAATTATTTGTATTTTAATTTGTTCAAATGATAAATTATCCTTTAATAACTTGATTAACTTGTAAGTTTTTATCATACAATATCGGAACTTCGGTAGCGTATACTGACCTAGGTACATACCTGGTTATTTCTGATTTTATAAAATTTCAAAAATAATTGCAATGGTAGGACCCATCGTAGGGTACTTTCTTTTATTAAATAATATGACTTGAATGTAACCAAATACCTTATTAATTGAGGACATCTGATAAGCTAATCCGATTCTGTCTTCAGTATTCTGATAAGACAATACTACAGATTAATTTCAGCTATGCTTAGGTATATTCTAATAACATTATCCTTTATTATTTAAGTTCTTTAATTTTATGCTGCTGGGTGGGGCTCCGGTTCCTTTGCCAGTGAGGACACTAAGTCATAATCCGACATGTGGCCGTAATGCCAATTCGTGGAAGGAACATCAGAATTCTTCGAAATATTTGCCTTGAGTCCTAGGAAAATTTAAAGCCAAGTAAATGAGATAATGAAAAAAATATATATTAGTAAGATTTGTTATTGCCTACATATAAATACAATTCGTAGGAATAAAAAAATAGGATACCAGGATACTTATGCATGAAAATCCATAAACTTACAAATGTAGATGTCAAACTTACAAATGTAGACATCTACACTTGTAAGTTTATGGATTTTCATGGTTGCGTGAGCAGCTAATGATTGTAGCCTGGGTTCAATTTCTGGTTCGGGCGAAGTATTATGTTTTTAAGTAACATATTTGCTATTGCGCCCGATAGATGGCAATACGCTCGCCCCCTACATATCGCAATGTGGAGCAGCTTCTTATTTCTTTGTCTTGTCTTGTTTGAAAAGAGTATGAAAGCAAAACTAGCAGGTTTAGTCTAGAATTCCTAGAATAGTATCTAGTTATTAAAATATTTGAATATTGTATGTACATAGTTGGTAGGATGTATCCACGACCACATAAAACTAATCTTGGTTAACAAGTCAAGTTTCAATCACTGCCTCATTGGTCCAAGAGTCGCAAGTGTAACTGCTGAGCGTGAGGTGTGGTTTTATCCATAGGTCGGGCAAAGTATAAATGGGTTTTAATGTTATAAAATTTTCTATAGCTGCCAGGAGTTTTGATTGTGGCCGATAGATGGCAATAGGCTCACCGCCTATTACATGGAATTTAATAACGGCATTGGCGAAATGTGTGTGTACAATGATACTCCTCTGCTCTAACTCTTCGGGGTATACAGGTGATCCTATGTTATGTTATGTCATCACTGGGTACCTACTTGTTTACCTTTTCTTTCCGAATGAAAATAAGGAATTAGTATTTAAAGTATAATAAAGATTCCATGAGTTATTTGACAGAAAAATGACTTACACCAAGATTTTTCATTTTGAGAATAAGCCGGTGCCCAGCAAAATAATTGTCTGAATTATTATAATTAGGTAGGTACGCATATTTATGACATAAAAATTGCGAAAAAAATATATGTACCACTATGTAAAAAGAAAATTAACCTTACGCTTTTTCTCCTGTATCGTTTACACTTTACAAACATACATATATTAACTTCACGAGTCTCTTAATTTGTTACCAGTTTACATAAGTTCACAGCTAGAAATGCTTTCATTAGGCACTTGGGTTCACAGGATTGACTCAAATTATAATTAAATATGGTTAAGAAACACTACTAAAATTTCCGACTCAATTATTTATGTACTTTATTTTTAAATAGCACTTATTCGTATCGTTTTAGGATGCGCAAACTGTGCTAAATTGTAATTAAATGTAGGTAAATTCCAGTTTTAAGCTTTATCTTACATTTACTCATTTGAAAACACCTTTCAACATTTCACTTGGTGTACCCCAAGTTTTCGGGGTACCCCCATTGCCTATAGTGTGATTTTTTCCTTCTGGAAACAAGCATGTAGTGATGCAATGAATACCGGCTTCATATTGGATTGGAAGATAACAAAGTAATGTTTGATTACCGAAGAAGGGTTTTTCAGGTTTGTCCATATCTTCCTGTGCACAGTGGTTTTCCTGTGCAGAAAAATGTGTCACGAATACTTCGATCAGAGATGTGTTAAAAGAATATGGTATCGAACAATCTAATCAGTCGTGCGTCGATCGGGAGACATTCCATTCAACAGTTGTGCTTTCTTTATGGACTAAATTTATTCACCTAACTGCCTCCGTGTACCACAGTATAATACACGTTTATCGTTTGTATAATGATGGAGTGTGTTCGGAATGACGCCGAAAGTTATTTGTTATCCAAATCACTTGATGATGGAAACCGTAATAATATGTCTATCTACTTGCATTTCCTTTGTTAAAGAGTGCAAAACTTTTTTTGAAAGGGTTTAGATGATAAGCTATTATTTATATCAATGACTGTGGCATAATCAGTTTGTAATAAAACCACCCATAAAATATATACATAAACATAGATATATCTCACACAAATATACACTTCGACCTGAAACCATTATCATATTAGATATTTGTTCAGTGCGGAAATCGCGTCTGCGTGGCGTAGTAAGTTAATCGCCTAGTGCGCTAACCATCTTATTATACCTAAGCATATTTTTGTGACTTTCGAACTAACTCGGCTTTTGCAGGAGGGACCTTGGAAGGCATCATATCGTGACATGTTCAAAACATAATATAATAATATCACCACTGTCCTTAGAGAATGCTCTAAGCCACTGACCTCTACGCTTTGTATTTTAGAGGTCAGAGTGTTTCACAGACAAATAAGTTACGTCTATGATTACTGACAGAAAATATGACATTTGTATTTTTGAGCAGTAGATAGGTATACAATACCATCTTTATCTATATTTATATATTTTTTTAATAAATATATTTAATAGCTGAATTTAAAGTTTATAATTATTGTATTCACATTAAATATGTTACGTAGAAAACTGCGTACTACCCTAACAATAATCCGCAATTTTTTATTCATTTTCGTTTTTGCTCTTCTGATATTTGTTTACAAAATGAAGAAAGTTCAACAACATGAAGTGGCAACGAAGATTTCTAAGAGTGCGATAAAATATATTGACTTCAACGAGCAAGTAGAATTAAAGCCCCTACAAATAAACACAATAAAACGGTTGATAACAAAGTATAACACGGAGGAAAGAATCTTGAATTCAGACTTTTTTGGAGCCTTGAAACCAGACGCGCCCGTTTTTGTAATATTTGTTGAAAAGTACAAAATAAACATGAAATATCTTTTGGTATCTTTGGCGCAAGTACTAGGTATTGAAGATGCTCTAATAATTTTTTCACATTCATGTTTTGATGAGAACGCTAACAATTTGATAAAAACAATAGATTTTACTCGAGTTTTACAGGTCTTTTATCCATATTCTGTGCAGATATATCCTCACGAGTTCCCAGGTTTCCAAAATGGCGATTGTCCACGTGATATGGATATAGAGACAGCTCAATCTATTAATTGTACAGGCGCTGAATCACCAGATATTCATGGACGATACAGAGACCCTATACAAGCTCAAGCAAAACATTACTGGTGGTGGACAATGAACAAAGTATTCGAAAATCTATCACATACTAAGGACCATAAGGGAATTTTTACATTCTTAGATGACGATGTGTACTTAACCGAAGATATTATTTATATGATTTCGAAAATGAAGATTATTAGCAAATTCATAACTAAATGCGAATTTATATCAGTGGAAACATCATCGTTTCGATTTTCGTATTTCGATATTAATACTTATTCAGTTGAGATAGCTACTTGGGACCCTAAAGTTCATTCTAGTGTGTTATCGTTTGATGCGTCAGTTTGGACTACCATTGCATCTCATTACTATCTTTTTTGTTACATCGACGATTATTCGTGGTCCCGATCGCTATACTACTTGTCTTTAAATAGAAAAGATGGTGGAAGACTCAAAGTTATGTCTAGCACAATGCCTAGAGCGTTTAAAACAAGTTCTTCAGCTTTGTATGAAAAATTGCTTGACTATGATATGATAAATACGATTTTTAGAATTATGGAGATGCAAGAACGAAATAAAGTAAACTTATATCCCTCCCATCTAGAAGTATACCTTAATATTGAAGTGGAGGATGATGATTTTGTCATTTTCGATTACGTCGATAATAATGGAGGGTGGAGCGACCCGAGAGATAAAAAAATGTGTAATAATATAACTACGAATAAAATAAAGAAAGTAATAATGGATATGAACCACGAATTCCATCAATATGACTTTGCAGAATTAACGTAACATATTTTAATATTTTTAAAAGTTTTATATTAGGTACAAATACTACATAAAACGCTTGAAAAATTATTGACACGAGCAGGATTTGAACTCTCCACCTATGGCGTAACGCGCAATGTCAATAATATTTAAAGTTTTCTTTGTAATATTTCTACAAGTTTAGGCTTGGCTTCAAGGCTTCATGGCCCATATGTTTATACCTATTTTTGTTATTTTATTTTAAAACATGAAGTTTATGTGTACCTACAATATATAGCTTAAACATTGTGTTTGTTTTTATGGCAATTACACTTATATAGAATTAACTCTTACTTTATATTTCATTATTATATTTTATTTGACATACTTATATAAATTGTAGCCTACATGATATAGGAAAGTAATAACCATGCAGGAAATTCATATGGAAGAAGATGAGATTCAGCTCTTTCAAACAAAAAGCGAATCCAAAAACATTACTTCTTTATAACACCCCGTTAGGAAAAGTGATCTTTTGAACTTAAAATTCGAAAATGTATACCAACCGACAAACTATAATAAAATAAGCAAAGGACAAGACGCAAGCAAGAAAAGATGATAATCGGAATCGATGTATTTTTGACCTTTCAACAATATACATTGCGCGGTATGCTCTAAAATCCCTCCACGTGAAAATTGAAACAAGGCAATATACATTGTTGAACTGTCAAAATAGAATTGATTCCAATTACAATCGTTTAGCATGATTACCCTGACGGACCGGTCGAGACTCAAACTGTATAAACAATGAATTTAGCAATACAATGCAAACTAGTTAAGTTCGAATCACAAAATTGCACATGGAACCTCAAAGAAGTCTGCGAAGGGCGACTTGTATTTCTCGTGTTGTTGCACAAACACCAATATTTTTTTCGTCATTTGCCGCTATTTCGTCTCCCATGAGAAGCGGTGGTAAAAAGATTTCTCAATTTATTTGCACATCAAAATACTAGCCACGTAGCTATGCGTAGCGGCCTGCTACGACTGCGTAGCTCGTGTAACGGTGGCGATTAAATCAGCGTAGTAATTAAGTATTCTTTGAAAGACTATGTGATTGCTATATTTACTACGCATGCATTAGAAAATTTTATCTACAGTCAGTTTAGCCTGAAAGACAAAAAAAAAACTTTTTTGCTCCACGGACTGGTCGCAAATGAATAATTTTCGTATAAGGCTTCCTACCTGAAGAATACATAATGAAAAATGCACGACAACAAACGCTCCCCATGTTTGTATAACAATGCCCAATAATTCTGATTTCGGCAATTCAACAAGTGGATATTCGAAATACTTAGTTATCTAAGAGTTTAGGAACAGATATACTATAGATATCACCCATCAAAGTTTTGAGTACGGTGTATTGCTTAACCTCGTATATCAATCGATATTGCCGTAGCTAATAACGATGGGAGCCCCTTAAAGTAATTAACATCAACCTGTGGTGATATATTTTTGATTGTGACTCGATTACTGCAATGTACACTCAACAAAAACCTCGTAATGACTGAATTAAATAGCTATAAGTATATTTTGAGATAGTTATGAGTATTAGGTACAACTATAAAAACGTGAATCCAAAAATGTAATTTACATGCTTTATTATGGACGTAAAAGGCTCATAATATATACATAAAATATGAAGTAATACCTACAGCGATCATCGCAGCAATAAGTTTTTGTCGCTTTCCTCCATCAGGCGCAGACGACTTTATTCGCAGATAATGTTACAATTAAGTTGGGAGACAAAGGAGAGCATGTCAGCGTAAGGATGGCGCGTGGCGGCTTGGCGGGCTGGCGGCATCATCTGCAGGGGAGGGTGACGCGGGGTGTGGGACAGAGCCTCTCTGTGCGCGCGCAGCCTCGGCCCGGCCGCGAGCAACAGTCTGCTCGCGTGAGCCGCGGCTCGCGACTCGGCCAGACCACGCCGCGTTATCATGCCCCATGGTAAGCACCAACTATCACCATAACCCCGGCGACACTTCCCATCACTCGTAATACCCTCCGCACCTGAAAAACGATCATAAACTAAACTCTCCTCACACTTTTCAGTGATGATTCCACTTATGTTTGTATTATTTATTTACGCTGTTACAGTACGGAATGGACATATTTCAATTTAATGAATGACAAAAAGAAAAACTCGTGTTCTATAGTCTTTTTTATGTGAAAACGTGACGGTATTAGGGAAATTTAAATGTCGTTTTAATTCGATGGAACGTATAATCGGAGAGCACCTGCGTCCATTAGCAACAATAGAAATGAAAGCATAAAAGGCTTATTGTAGTAATTTAGATATTTTTATCGGGTTTATTAAGGAGTGTAAAATGGTTGGTGTTATAAATTTATTAATGAAGACAGCGTTCGTTGTGGGAGTTAAGAAAAGTGATTTGAGAAGTAAGTTTCCAGATAACGGTCGGTGAGTACACTTAGTAACTTAATTAAATTAGTTAATAGTTACGAGAACACATTTAAAATTTAATTTCAGCGTTCTGTAATTGTAACTTAATATATTTTACAGAGACATACTCGTATGTGATAAATTTATGAATCATCGTAATGAAATTATGTTTTGTAACTGTTTTCGAACCTTTGTTCACTATTAATAATACTATGTCATTGTTTAGTATGTAATCCACACGGTTTAGTTAGACTAGACTCGTACAAGTTATTGCAATGTGTGGTTATGGGCAGTGATTGCAGCATATTCGCTCTTTATAATACAAAAAAATTACATGATATTGAGCTATCTCAGCTTGGGTTTTCCTATCACAAAAGACCTATTTATTGCCTCCATTGTGCATTGTTACAATTAACATCAAAATTATTTATCTGGGAACGCATCATTAAAGCGGTAGTCACTTCACGTACTCATAGTACCAGTTACTTTGTAACGACACCAAGATCCCTTGCGTTTTCGAGTCGCGTGTCTTAATGAGCAACTAGATATTGGTCGTGGGTTTAGTACATACTATGCACATACTCGAACAACTTGCAAACACTACCAGCCCGTAAACAGCATTTGCTGTGCATGGCCTTATTGTGGTTTTGAAAACGGCAGTTCGCCACGATTAACAAATGGTCTGCCAAACAGATTTTTTTTCTTTTACGACTAATTTTTGTACGTTTGGCAGCACTTCACCTGATGGTAAGTGACAATGCTGCTGAGAATGGATCACGCAAGTTCAAATAATGCCTATTCACTTTCGCCTTAAAGATTAATATGGTTATAATATAGGTACATAATCACAACCGTAGGTGGTGAGGAGATGACTTATTCTATGCACGGCGAACATGCACCACATAGCACGTTGCCCATTCATGATAACATTCAGTGCATTGCCTTAATCAGTACCTAATCTACTGTAACCGATTTGGAATGTCAGGCGAATGTTGACTGGAGTAAATAATACAATTTCTATGTTATTTGACGTTGTAAATGAGTACAATAATATAAAGACGTTAGTAACTGGCTGTTAGATCTAGCCATTTATTTTGTAATTTGGAAAACTTTGTACGAGCACATGTGCTACGAGCATCTTGCATGTTGCAAATGCTGTCCCTTTTTTTCAAGTATATCTTAAGGTTGCGACAAAATTACTTTCAAACGTAAATCATACATACATAAATTGGTGTATATGTAAATACATAATACGCTTTAACTATGGATTAGTCAACAAAAAAATGTGGTAATCTTGGTATAGTTATTGGATTTTGCACCCTGTTACAAACATGATTTTCAAAATATAAAAGGCGATTACGTATAAGGCATAGGTATAAAATTCTGCTCTCGACTTTACTCTTAAAAGCTGTAAAATTAAACACCATCTTATTATATTGGCTGAAACACGCACGCACATCCTGTAACGATAATTTCTATTCAAATTTTATCGTAATCTTATGCTTTCAAGAACTTTCAAGCGACTACTTAGAATTCATTTGTGGTAAGCAAACAATTTGCTTTCTGGATATTTTCATTTTTAGTAACAAATTATGGCCACGGATAAAGGATTTTTAATATTAAGTGGGATTACAATAGATTGTGCTTTATTAATATGACTTTCGGTGAAAATCAAGCATTTTTAAAGTAGTTTTTCATCAAAAAACAAACATATTACGTAAAACACGTATAAGGCTAGGGCTAAATGACGCCTTTCTTATCGACTACTGTCTATGATCAAAGTATGGTGGATCATTAATAATGTCACGCCATTTAGTAAAAGTAATTAATAAAAAGCACTACTACTAGTAGTCACGGTCGATGTACACATGTTTAGTCACATACATTGCACGTGTAACCCTTAAAAATTTACATAATTGTGGTGGACTCTGCGATGCTGAACACATGTAGGCATGTAGGCACTGCTCGCACAAATTTCTTTTCAATTTTCGTCTCGTGGGAACCCATTTACATAAACCCCAATATTAAACCTGCCACAATAGTCTTGGGAACGAAAACGCGGCAACCAAGCATGAGGTTCTGTGTTCGATTTGCAGTACAGGTTTTTCTAAAATTTCTCAGAAACTGCCTGGAATTGTGGCCAAATGATGATAGGGTTGCTACACATAAGACATGTGCGAACTATGGATGGAAGACAATAAACGCAAGCTTAATTTTTTTAAAAATAGGGTCGTGACGGTTAATTAGTTATGTATAGTTCGTAAAACTATTTTTTTGACATTGAATTATCGTGAAACAGACTTTTTGAAACTGGTGAAATACCCACATAGAGTTGATAATACGTATACTTATTCCAACGTACAAGTATTTATTGGTTTACCAGACTAGTCAGCAGGGCAAGCGCTACTCTCACTCAGGCCACCAGCAGAGCATGAATTTCCACGGAAGCTCGAATTTTGAAAGGCTCGTGAAAAGTCATTGCTTGAAAACGCTGGCAAGTGATTTCACAAGCAGAGCAAAAATCGAGGGAGGAATGATTTTTTGAATAATTCAGTAATAGCTATTTTCCATTGTTCATAGTTATGACAAAAAATTGCGCTTACTTATGTATATTCTGGAGTAATTAATCCGGGTCTCTTACAAAAACCTTATTATGTCGGAAAAATAGACTGAGGCTGGACACGTAAATTCACAGTAAACATTATCTCCAAGTGGCATTACAATTGTATAGTCTCTAACGAAAATAAATGTCATTGATGTAATACAAACATTAATTATTCACGCAAAAACCCGGAACAACTATCAGTAGGCAATACAAATATTTGTTTCGTGCGAGAATCAAAACCACGACCCCTAGCGCAGAAAGCCAGTCGCTTAACCACTGTACCTACGTAATTTGATCAAAATACTTATAATATCACTTTATGTTTATATGTATGTATGTATGTTAGGTGCGCGTGACTGTTTGATTCCGCATATCATTGTTCTAGGAACAAAATAGCATCGTATTCAGAATCTAACAAACGAAGCCTAATTACCAAAGCAGAACGTATGCACATTTGACTGAAGTTAAAAAAATAAATGACTTCAATGAAAATGTACAATGGTAATATGTGATTTATGACATTGTCAAAGCGTGCTACCAAGGTATGCACAAGATCGGGGCGGCTGGTGATAACGATAAGCATACCTACCAGTTGTTGATTTAAATACAATGATGACTTATGATTTTACACGCTTTGTAACAAATCCTTATCTTTATTATAAAAACGATTTCAATCTTACCTAGAAACTGAGCATTACAGTTAAAACGAATTATTTTGTGATATTACCATAACATTCTATGAATAATCTTCAATTGTTTTGCATCTAACAAAACGCATACATATCGTTTCTTCTCTTTTCTTGGGGTTCATTGTACCTTGCGCTCTGCTCTGCATACAGTCTGCATTCTTTGCATTTGACATCGGTGTATTTTATTGTTTGCGTTATTGAGACGTAGGAAAAATATATCTTTTGTGTAAAGTTTTGTTGGGACTTTGATCGTTTCTCAATGTTTTTATCTATCATAAGCTAATTGAAATCAAAATAATTAATTTTGATTGATTTACATAATGTGTTCATCAATTCGTAGAGGGATATCCGAAATATTATCAGCAGTCAATAATAATTGTTTATTTAACCAACTTTCTACAATCACGTAGACTGGTCTACGCCGTAGCAAATAGCTACGAGTCCATTAGTCTATACAATTAAAATATTTATATTTATAACAACTTGCAAATAAGATATTTCGATTCAACTTAAGTTTTAAACATTCATTTATATTAATATGTCTGCGGGATTTGAGTGGATAAAATAGAAATGTCAGAACTTTGCAATAGAAAGATAAAGATTTTCATCTGCCAAATATTAAAAGCGACAAAGGACTAATAATAAAAAAGTAATAACCCGACTCGTATAACATTGTTTTGGAAAAGGCTCTGAACAAAGTTTAATAAAAGTTTTATTTTCGATTTGGTCCGATTAAGCGTACATGTCAGGTCGTAGACAAACGGCTACTTTAGAACCACAGCCAACTCATTCGACGGCTGCAATGAAAGACTAAGACAATTTCTTCCTTAATCGTGAAAAAATTATGGGTTATTGCAGTATTCATTAACGCAATACTACAACCACTAGGGCAAAGCGGACTGCATTATGAACAGTCATTCACAAAAAAAAAGATAGGAACATCAATAAATCTTTTTTGCTAATATAGAATTCTAGCCTAGACAAAGGAGTTGTCGTATTTAGTCGGTATAAGGCTAGGTTTATCTAAACGGGTGATTGACCGATTGTAGGCGGTAGGGGGGTGAGGCGGGGGTGCGTTGGATAAGGTATCGGATTGCTCGGTATTCACAAGGGATGGGAACGCTGCGAATGACGTCGTAACGTTTTATCTAAAGCTTGGAAGTCTTAGCTCAGCTTCGAATAAGAGTAACTTAGAGAGAGAAACTTAACTTACAGACTGAATTGAGTCTTTTTGTACATATTTTATTACCCAATTTTAAATTGATGATGCGCTATTTTGTGTAGCATTTGGACTTAAATAAACTAATATATTTTCTCGAGTCATTGATTTCAAAGATAAGATATTAAAGTTCTTTGTTCGTCTTGAGTCTATTCTGTTTCGAAATGAGTAACATTACTTGGAAAACTTAGGTAAATTATGAATAATATTACTCAAATGAATGACAGAAGAATATTGTTGGAACGAAAAATTTAATTAGACAGGTAATGCTCTGGACATTTTGTTGAAATTCAGTAAACTGCGTGTTACTCTTAGACAATAACACAAGAGAGATTTTAATGATCCACGTCTATACTTAAAAAGAAAGTAAAGGAACATACACATTCATTAGAAAATAGAAAAAATTAAAGACATTATAATATACCCTTAGTTATACAAGACAACACAAAAAGAAATCTAGAAGCTGGTATTAGGATTCTGTGGTAATTATATAATCACCGTGCATAAAGCGTGGTAACAACACTGTTCTCGTTTTCTATTGTGGTTATAATGGAATTATGCATCATTAACAGTTTATGGGAGAATTTAATGCTCAAACTGGGACTTTATTCCTGTAATATATTAATTTGATCCAAGAAATATGTACGTTCACCATTATCGTCCACATTAAAAGCTATAAGCACATATCCTTGTGTCCAGTACACAAATGAAACGGCTTACAACCGTTATTTATAAGCCTATTATCAACAAGCAAATTGCCGTTAAAAGCGCTAATTAGCTCAAAGGTTCTACAACGGAAACCCTGGGCTTGTAATTAAGACGGATTCATTTACTTGCCTCCTTCAGATGAAACTTGAATATTAATGTGTTTAGTTTAACTTTCAAAAGAATATCAAGAAACTTTCACATTTAGAACTAAGTTTAGTTAAAGGAATGAGGGAACAATGGGAATCTGTTCTTTTAATTAAAAAAGAACCCGATACTTTTTAAACAAACTTTTTAGTAGTTAACGTACATTTTTCATGGTTTCCTAAAGCAAAGCAAAGCGTTTTGTTTTCGATATTCGTGTTGGAAGTACCTATACTTTTCATAGGAACAACCATAAACTATCAATACACACCGCGATACCACCGTTGGGATTTGGAACGCGGTATGCAATGAATAATAAACCCATAGCTAGTAAAATAATTAAACTTTCCCATACGTAGTGAATAAATACTTAATATTTTTATGTTGATTGAATATAAACGCTCAAGCCAAACAGCATAAGTTAGAAAGTTGGAAACTTGAAAATACAGGTGATATTTTATGACGTCGGATAGGTATCAATAAAACAATCTTAAACCTCCTTTTTCAGTGTCGAATGAACTTACCACGCGGGCGAAGCCGTAGGAAAAAGGTAGTAGGTACTGAATAGTTTTCATTAGATTATGTTCAAAAGATAAGTAGAGCTTTTTTTAATTTTTACTACGATACTTAGGAAAATAGCCGAACAATAAGCAATTTTATATCGATTATTTTGAACAACATACTTTTGTTTTCATGTTAATCTTTATATTTCAGTTTTGTTTCTCATTCTCGTACTTAAAACTACATTCAACGTCATATATTGGCAATAAATTACTTTTACTGCAGCGGATACCTATCTTTGCCAAGATTTTCTCCATGAAAGAAAAAGTTTAACATAAAATTCTTTCCACGAAGAACACTTTATCCAGAAGCCAAGTATCGCGATCGTAGCGTCCCCAGCGATTTGTAAGTTGTTGCCTACAGGTGAATAAAATTCGCAATGCAGTAATACAAGGAAACTTTTCTCTTTGGGAGCCAAAGCTCTACAAATATTTGAAGACTATAAAACAGTTTGTTTGGGACAGTAAAACGTAGCAGTAAAAAGAATCCGGCCGATGCGATGCTGTGAATTATAAAACCAAATTTACGAGTCATTGTTCTTTGCGAAGATTTTAAAATTCATAACTTGGGTTGAGTGTGTTGAATTTTCTTAAGAATAATCTTTAACTTTACTTACCCTTGATCAAATAATAAAATGAGCCTAGTGTCTAGTAGACGCCATATTTCATTATTTTTATAGCCTTGTAGGTGACAGGACGGCATAAAATAAATGTCAAATGTCCACAAAGTTTAGCAAATACCTGTAATTTGGTGAGGCCGAGGATGTCATTATGTTAAGAAGAAAAACATCGTTACTTCTCCAAAATATGCCTACTTATATAAATCTAAACTAGTGCGGTATAGGTACCTGTGTCACAAATATTTATGTGAAACTTGTTTTTTTTTCTGAAAATTGACGAGTTTTAGTATTTATAAAAGATATCCGTTTCGAGTGTCTGCGGGATGTGACCGCGCCGTTCCAATTCTCTTGTTCTTCACTCGAGTTGTCCTCGCGTTGGGTAACAATGTGTTGTTTTATTTGTTTGTTTTATATACTTTACGTTCAGGACGACAAATGAGGTGTAATTAAAAAACCTGTAAATGTATTACTTATACACTAGTTCAATTAAATATTTGTACTTGAAGCAAACAAGTATTTCAATGTCAAACTTTGTCTAATTCGTTCATAATTTATGATGGTATGTCTTTTATTTTCTTAATTTTGATTCGATTTAGCACCAGCGCGATACAGCTTTGTTTTAATCAGAAAAATATATGAAACTTTATCCATTGCCACTGTACCTAACTTCCGTATCTAAGCGTGCGTCTCTCGCTGTGGATTGTACACAGCCAACCTAAACATACTATAGGTACCGTTGAATAGATAGATTTTATCTGTTAAGTCAATAAAATGGTTAGGAAAAGTCGTTTAATGGTGATTGAATGCCATCATTTAGAAGATCTTTATGACCCATAAATAAACATAAGAGATATCAATGTACTTATGTATATAAGCTTGGCTACAACATATTTAAATAATAACTATTATGCATCTATAAGCAACAGCTAGTTTAATTTTCGAGCAGAGTATACTATCGCTGATGAAAGTAGGTATTATAAAAGAATTGCCAGTATACAATATTGAAGCTCTGAGTGCTAATTTGTCCTGTGTCCCATGATACCGAGTCTCTGATGAACGCGGATGAATGCGGTGTCCGTGTGAAAACTGCTTCGACACGATAGGTAAAGAGCATGCAGTCTAATGAGGTTCAATACCATGAAATGTATCCAGCCAGATCTGACTGTACTGTAGACTGTACTATTATTACCTATATAAAGACAAGGATCTTTCAGTATATTTTAATTTTTGACAAGGAGACATTTTATAAGATACGTTGGTTTTCAGACTGCTTCATTGGTCTAGTAGTCGCAAGCGCGACTGCTGAGCCTGAGGTTCTAGGTTCGATTCCCGGGTCGGGCAAAGTGTTGTTGGGTTTTTCTATATGGAAATTCTTAGTAGCGGCACGGAGTCTGGAACTGTGCCCGGTAGATGGCAATAGGCTCCGCCCCTATTACATGGGACTCAATAACGGCATCGGCGAAATGTGGGTATTAACTAGTACACCTCTGCTTAACGTTTCGGGGAATACAGGCGTGATGCTATGTCTATGTTGGTGTTCTGATAACAATGAATTCATAATTTAAGGGCACATGTTTTTCAATAACGACGAATAAAAAGGATTGATTTATGGACATTACAGCTTCTGCATATTATTACATCACACCTTTCTTCCATAATGGGGAAGATGTTGATACGGACTGCTACTTGATATGATCCTTTTAGGCCCATTACCCAAAATATCTAATAGGTTTGATTATTATTTAATAGTAATCATGTATATAAAAAAAGGAAAACGAAAAGACAACGGTACGCTGTGCGAAACCCATTCTTAATTCAAGGAATGTAAAGCAGAGAGAGAGGCCTATGGACAATATATAACATGGCTATCTGTGTACTCAGACAATGAACAAAAATAAATTTATAGATTTTGTATGTGGATCCCAAATGTTATCGAATCATAAATCCACTGAATATTTCTCGCCGTTATTGAATAACTTGGACAGCTGTCCCGTCGACTGACAGAACGCCACGCTCTCGTTTTTTCAGCTTTATCATTTTTAAACCGTTCGCATATAATTTACTGTCTGTCTGACATGGTTTTCATTGATGTCCAATTTCCCCAGCGACATGAAAACGAAACGTTAAAAAAAACGATATATAAAAAACGATTATAAAAGGATCGATTTACAAATACTATAGTTAAAACTAAGTATGGATGAAGAATTAGAATTATTCCTGGCATTAGTACTATCTGAAACTAAACTGTTTCGGTTTCTGTGATCGAAGGGGATATTTATGCCATCATTACTAGATATTAATATAATGGTTCTCGACCCTAAAACAGATTTATAGTCAGCCTTAAATGATGTATACGCCTATCGAAATTCAAACGCTTATTCTTGGAGAAATATTGGTTAAAATCATACAATTTGAATGATCATATATTTTTATATTATGTGCATGTGTGTTGCAGATATTATGTGTAAAATTGGTCAAGATTTCAATCACTATTTACTCTAAATTCGCTTTTGAATTTCACTTAGTGTATGCATGTTTTACAGGATTATTGTACTTGAGGAGATTTGTTGGGTGTATTCTGGAAATGCCAATACTTTCTAAAGGGTGCTTGCGTGAACTGTTGGAGATGATATAAGATTCATCTTCGTATGTGTATCCGAAAAGACACAATACGGGTAGCTATAGTCATCATCGCCATGTTTGCGGTGTTCAAGGAGGCTGTAATAGAGCCTGCGTTATCTCTGATCGCCGTCACGTGTTCTGATAAAAAATATATTAACTTTTTACCTTATTTCATGAAATATTCACAGAAGATTCATTACAAAATTCAAAATCACTCAGGAATATAATATTTACCAAAAAATCATAAATTTTCAGCTACTTTTAAAGGTTCTCGATATTATCGTGTAACACAATAGGCGTGTATAGAAAACAGAAATGTGTAATTGTAAGAACTTCTAAAAGATTTTAAACTCAATTTATTCGCTTGATTTCCACATGTTTGCTCTAAGGCCTGACCTGTTCATCTAGAACAATGTATAAACAACAGAAATACAAAGTTCTTTTATTTCAATTTCATGTTTGAATAGAGAATAAGTATAACAACGTTATTGTACGGAATTTTTACTTTTCAGTACCTACCTCCATCTGATTTTGGGCTGTGATGGATTGTTTATATGTATTAACTTTCCACTCCATTATTACGATGGATACGGGCTTATGTTTACTCTGGCAAGATTAAGAGGCTATTTGACGTTTGATCGGAACTAATAAAGAGAGAAGAATGCTCATTTTTTTTTAACAGGCATGATTTATTTGTAATCTTTGTATCCTGTTCTGACCGCAAGAAAACATTTTCTCACTGTCTTTTACTAGGTTTTATGTTACCCTTTACTAATACAAAATATGTGAACTAATTAAAATCGTGTAAACAGTTTAGTAACGGATAAACATGCAAACAGACACACCATTTTCAAATGTATAATACATATTGGTAAGTATTTTGCAGACGTAAATATAGGCACAACATCCTTCACATTCCGTGTCAACGTCGTTCACTGAATAATAAAGTTGGTAGCAGGTTCAATCCCTCTGAAATACCGGGTTAATATATGGAGATTTGTACGAATAGATGGATCATTCGCCCGCCATTTTTATTCGGATTGAGAAATAAATGGAATGTTTTTATGGTGTTGTTTTCGTTTACAGAATTAGGTATTAATGAATATAAATTTTCGGTTTATTTTCTATCAGGGCTCTTGTAAACGTATTCGTACATGAAAATGAGTATTTTATATACAGATTTAAGGTTTGCGTAACTTAACGATCTTTCGATATATTTATATTAGCAATTTTCAAATAATAATTTGGTTTTTATTTAACTTTTGCCCACACTGGTATTTCTTCTGTATCTTAGGTACAGTTTAGAAGCATTTATCTTAAATAGAAATGCCAAGTCCCGAAAAAAAAAAATGGTAGGTCATACAAATATTTGTTCTGTGTGGTAGTCGAAGTCGCGATACGTAGCTCAGAAAACCAATCGCTTAGCTGCTGCGCCAACGGTACGGTCAATTACAACATTGTTTACTGTTCCTATCCTTTGTAGCTGTCGTTCTGAAAATGTTATGTTAGGATGTAGGTTAGGGGAAGATAGGGTGTGTCTGCGATAGGATAAGTTGATAATTAATAAACAAGTAGGTACTTAATGCCGATTTTGCTGTATTTTTTGAACCTGATATTCTGGTTCACGTGTAGTGCTTTTACTAAACAAATGTTAATGTTAAGTGATAACGGAAGAAATGCCCATATTTATGCTAAAATATGTAAATGTATTTTACAATCATTAATAAACATTGAATTTCTTGAAAAAATAAAAACTAGTCATGTTCTTTTGTGTAAGCACAAGCAAAAGTATGTCACATGAAAATCGCTAATGTTTAGGGGAAACATTCACCAGTTGGCCAGTGGAACTAAAGTTTCGTCATTAAGGGAGGCTCTTTCCTAACACCCCACAATAATTAATCAACAATTTGTATTGACACAGTTACATCATGCGATGTGGGTAGAATAACCAAAGAAACACCACAAATCGATTTAGAGGTGTTTTGAAACTGTTTCGTCATTCAAGGTGAATATTTTAATACGTTCGTTGGATAATGTTATAGGATGGAACAGTAGACAATCAAAATTCATTAACAGAATAATTAAATACGTATTCGAAATCCAATGGATTCTGGAACAAGGATAATACGAGAGCGCGTTCGGTATTCATTTAATGTTTTGTTAATTCTATAATGTTCATGCTGAATACGTAGGTACTTCCAATTTTGTGTTCGTCTATTAACATTCTCTAATAATTAATATGAAACACCTCATAGCCAAACACAATGAACTGTTATACATATTATCACCACTTTTGACGAATGCTGTATTTGATAAGGTAACGCTATAGGTATGTGTTCAAAAAAAAGAAAAAAGGTACCACTAGAACTTTAGGTAGCCGAAATCAAAAAGAATGCAGAAGAAATTTAGATAAATAAGGCAAAAGGCAGAAAGATGTGGAATAGGCCTTCTCGATTTTATTTACCCTTCTTACTATATTATAGATAATACATATGCCATTAAAAATAACTTGATTATTATTTCGTTATTAAGCATCTATAAAAAAGCGAATTATTTTATTATTTGTTAAATGGAATGTGAAAGTCACAGGTACTTTAATAAGGGCAACAGCTATAAATGAAAACGAATTCTAAGTGCAAATACGAATGTTACTACACGTCCTATTAAAATTATACTTAAATCACTTTGTGCGAATTTCGTGGCAAGAAAAGGGTGGTCTATTTATTAGCAGAGACCACACGGCGCTTCCACTGTAATGCAGTGCAATATAAATAAAGCACTCTGTTACATTAGCATTCTTAGTGAGAAATAAATTATTTGAAACATCTCCTGCTACATGTTTTGTATAAATTCCGGAGCAGCGGACGTCCCTGGAGTGAACCTTCCTTGCCTAATTTTATATTCAAAATGATTTACTGTTTTATCTTTGCATGTGATTTTTTACTGCTGTCATATGAGCTTGAATATATACTGAGCTTAAGATTAACATTTCGAGTTGTTCAAACAGTTTCAAAGGATTTTCAGGTTTTATTGGTAAAGAAGATAAATTTATTATACAAACCAATAATAATAAATCACTTTAGGTTGAGTAAGCTCAATGTGCGAATTGGGTTTACTCAACTCAAAATGTTTAATTCCAATATCTAGGTACTAGTCGCTCAATGCCCCTCATAATGATGCTTCTTCTGTGCACTAAACTGTGTTTTTATCTTAATTAGATGCTCAAAGAGTATGAGAAAGATCTCTTCAAGCATGGACAATTTTCTCTTTACAATAAAAAGTTGTCCATGTAAAAAGAGGCACATTCACGTTCTTATTATGTGGAGTAGGCGCGATCGAGACGTGCGACATGAGAATCGCTCACGCCGTAGTGAAAAGATTTGCTACTATAAATTCGATACCACTATTGCCGACTGCAATTGTGGTATCGAGAGTGACTGCTGAGAAATAACCATATATGTATATGTTTATGGATTGCCTTACCAATAACACAGTATTCCATCTTTTGAACATGGCTTTTGGGTGCACATGGCACTTAGTATTATATTAAGAAGTAAATAAACTGATATACTAGGTCGTAAAAGACATTGGAACACCGAAGGTTTATCTCTATAACAACTATTTTCATGTCTTGTTTACATCTCATTCGGTGACATTTTTACACTCTCATATTTTATGAACATACAAGCTATGCCAGCAACTGCTCCCGCTTGTTTAGTGCTTGGTTTTCGCGATAAGAAGTACATACCATAGCACAGCATCATCAGGTTAGGCAGATGTGTACTATTTTACACCCACATTTAGCCGATACCTTTATTGAGTCCCATGTAATACGTGGCGAGACCACTACTATTGTCTTCTATCGGGCACAGATCCAGACCCCGTGTTGCTACTGAGAATCTTCGTACAGAAAAACTCAATAACAATTTGCCTGACTCAGGAATCGAACCCAGGACCTTACGCTCCGCAGTTGCGCTTGCGATCACTAGACCAATGAGGCAATCAGGCAGGCAATGATCTGTATATACTTTATGTGTAATGCAGGAGGCATTTCACCTTTCCGTTCCGTTGAGTTTTTTAAGCTTGATCGAGTCAAAATTCAATAGAAGTTTTGCATCTCGAATATTTAGTGAGATGATAAAACGCGATGTACTATGAAACAATAGCTAGTCATGCCGTGTGCCTGGCAGTTAAGAGACAGTTTCCTTCGTAATACACTCTCGAGCTCCGTATTATGCGCTGGTCTCTTTTACATTCACACGGTTTGAAAAGAAGCTTCTTTGTCCTACATCAGCGTTCTTTCTTTACTTACCGAAAGCAAACAAAAATGAAGGTTTTTGAAAAGTGATGTAGAAATTGATTTCTTTAGTAATAATAATAGATTTATTTATTCAAAAGATAATAAACAGTTGCAAGTATACGGCGGTTCCCAAACAAGGCAAGCTTGAATCTTGGGAACTTAGATACAAACAATTAAGGTGCAGAAAAATGGTAGAAATAGTAAAAAATATAATTTACAATTAATAGTTATTACAATCAATAGTTATTGTGAACTAACATTAAGAGTTAAAAAAATATATCTATACATATAATAAAATTATAACAGGCCGATGTCCGTACATTATAGATATTGGAGAACAACTAATATTTCTTTATTAGAGCAACAGAAGCCAAAACAACAGTTTTTAGAATTTTTGTCTGTCTGTATGTTTGTATACGCATCACGCAAAAACTACTGCATGGAATTGAATGCAGTTTTCATCGATGTATTGCTAGAGGTCTAGCTTAAAATATAGGCTCCATTTTACAGCAGGAAAATATCAGATTTTAAATTCCACGCGTACGCTACGAAGTCGCGGGCAAAAGCTAGTAAGACAAATAAAATTTTATATTTAGGTGTTTGTAAAATGTTATTTCTTCTTCTTTCTTTCTTTTCTTTTAAAAAAACATTGCCCCACACTAGGATTTCTCCTGTGTCGTGGGTACAGTTTACAAACATACATGTCACATACACACACAACCAGACCCGAAACAACTATCTGTAGATCATACAAATATTTGTTCCGTGCGGGAATCGAACCCGCGACACCTAGCGCAGCTGTCGATCTCTCAACACACTGCGCCAACCGTGCCATCAAATTTGATTATTACTTTACGTTTTAGTTTTAGGAATTACTGAAATAAAATCGTATTATTAATAGAACCTTAATATTATACTAATAAATTGTAAATAGCTACTCATATAATATTTATTTTGCACTGTAACGTATATATGCGCCGTTCTTAGAACTTTTCAAACTATGAAGCAATATCGTAAAGTACGATTGGCAATATTATTGGATGTTGTAAAATAGTAAAATTAATCTATCGTCCGCGATACGAGTTCGATAACGGACTACCGTTGTGACATCCGTCTCAACATGGTTGTGCTTCTAGCCCCGCCTGAAATCGATGAGGCGTTTTATAAAGCTGCACTTTCCACAACATTTTTTACAGAATACTTAAAATTGTACCATTTTTTGTCTGGTGGGATATCGGATATGACATCTGACACTGCACGGTAGTCCCATTTAGCCCCGTCTGAAATCGATGAGACCTTTTAGAAAGCTGCACGTTACACAACATATTGTTCGCTCAATTCAAATATCAGAATAATGAAGCAAGTTCTTATACTTCGAATGGTATGTACCTGAGGTCTACTGTTGTACATAGGTAGTTGAAGGAAGGAGTCTGGCGCATCTTGGGCAGTCCACCTCGTATTACAACTGTTGACCGGATAACCAGAATTTTTGAAGAGAACTAGGAGCTCCCGCTCAACAGTTGCGCTTGCAACTACCCTACAAAAGAGGCAACATTCAAATTATTTTATAAAAAATATATTAATGTTTGTCATGAATTAATGTTTGTATAAAAGGCAGTGATAGCCTAGCGGTTGAATGCTTGCCTTCCATGCAGGAGGGTCTGAGTTCGAACACGGCCCGCACCTCTGACTTTTCGGAATCATGTGCGGATCAGAATTTGATTATCACTTGCGTTTACGGTGAAGGAAAACATCGTGAGAAAACCTGCACACCTGAGAGGGCTCCATGAAGTTCTTGACGGTGTGTGTAGTCCGCCAACTCGCACTCGCACTGGGCCAGCGTGGTGGACTAAAGCCTAACCCCTTCTCGTTCTGAGAAGAGACCCTTGCCCAGCGGTGGGACAGTAATGGGTTGAATTTATTTATTTATTTGTCATGAATCAATAAATGGAAGCAGCTTTTTCCCCTTGTCAAATAGTTTCAGCCATGTTGTTCGTATTTTCAGAGCGTGTTGTTAAACAACTTTCCCGAATGCGTACGTTACACAGTTTGTTCTATATTTTTTATAACAATGTTAACTTATACTATGGCTGTATATGTTGCGTTGTAGGCGAAGTGTTGGCAATATTTATTGCTCAGCTTTGCAGCATATATCACATTCACGAGCAGTGTTCGGCCGGCCGTGTTTCCGCCGAGTGTGGCCGACTTTCGAGCCGAGCGGAACAGATCCGGGATTCCGCAAGCATTGTCATACAGCCCCTCCGCCTATCAATTTCACCTACTCATAAATAATATCTACGTATCGATAGGTGCACTCGAAATGCATCGTTATTAATTAGCAGGTGAACACAGTTTCGCTCGGTCAATACGTAAATGGGTCAACGTTTTGTATTTTTTGTTAGGTACGTTACGGCTCCCGTTTGATTAATACAGGTCACAGCAACAAGTTATGTTATCTAGTTCGAGTTGAGTGACACGATGCTAGGTCGGTTCACCATCTACATGTCTTGCTGATCATTGTTTAAGTAAGCCAACAGGCACAGTCCTGCAGTGCAATAAGATTTCAATCGATTTATTGCATACACAATTTCACACCTAACTACTACTAAATATTATCTTTGACTGCCTCATTAGTCTAATTGTTGCAAGCGTGACTGCTGAACCAGACTGGGTTCGATTTCCAGGTCATGTTATTGGGTTTTTCTGTATGGAAATTCTCAGTAGCAGCACAGAGTCTCGACCTGTGCCTGGTAGAACTCAAAAGGCTCGCCCTCTATTACATGGGTCTCAATAACGGCATCGGCGAAATATGGGTGTACAATAAGTATTACAACTCTGCCTAAATAATACGTTGATTTTTGTAATACGCACTGAAGATATGTTAGTGTGTTTGATACTATAATTATGAAGTTATACCAGAAATATTGTAATATACCTACTGTAAAATATATTATATACCTTTTTTCTATTTATATATTAAATAATTACCCTTTTAATAGTCAAAGTAAATAGTAGGTATCATATTAATATCAGAATTGGTAACGGAAAGCAAAGTAAAGAGCTGTAGGTAGCTTATAAGTAATATCAAGAATATCTTTTCTATTTGGGCTTCCAACCAACTAAACGTAAGAGCTTTAGATAGTGTACTTACTGATAAAACCTGGCTTTTTAAAAGGTTGAGAAAATTCATTAATTCTTGCATGCTTTGATGCTTGAAATATTGACTACTTACACGATAGGCTTATTGACTAAGCGACTTACTTTCTGCGCTATGTATCGCGGTTTCGATCTTACTCAAGAGAAATATTTGAATGGCCTACAGATAGTTGTTTCAGGATTGATGTCTGTTAAATTGTACTCACGACACGATACACGAAAAATTATAATTTGGGTCAAAGTTTAATAAAAGAAAGCAATAATTGCTCGTATCCTAAGCTGTGATGAATAATTCGGTATATCATTAAACGTAGACCCACGTCCCCTAACTCGTTAGAGTAATTAGCCTACCTTTAGATTTACATACATTTGACAGCCGACCCAATATTCAACATCACGAGATAATTAGGATATTTTCCTGAATATCCGTCGCTTTCAAATGTAAGGGAAAGATGAAAGCTATTTATTTTTAATAACAAATATGTATGTACACTTATATTTAATTAAATATGTAGTGTACTGCAGTGATGGCTTAGTAGTTAAACGCTTGCCTTACACGCAGGAGAGTGTTAACCCAACCAGCACCTCTAACTTTTTGGAATCATGTGCATATAAAAATTTGATAGTCATTTGCGTTAACGGTAAAGGGAAAAAGAGGAAAGAAATCTGCACATCTGAGGGAGCTTTATAAAGTTCTTGATAGTGTGTGTAGTTTAGTAACCTGCATCAGGCCAGCGTGGTGGAGTAAGGCCTAACCCTTCTCATCCTGAGAAGAGACGACTGCCCAGTAGTTGGACAGTAATGGGCTGAATTTATTATTTATTATGTAGAGTCAACACCGAAGGTAAAAGATGAACAGTCTAAAAGACTGTGACTTTTGATGTTCACTAATACTCGAGTTCAACAATTTTCAGAAATTCGACTGATCATCACTTATTATTAGTACTGAAATGTAGTGAGTAACTACAACATGGATCGATAACCACTAAAATAACACAAATATGACTGCATCATTGGCCTAGTAACCGCAAGCGCGACGGGTGAGCATAGCGTCCTGGGGTTTGATTCCCGAGTCTTGCAGTGTTATGATAATTGTCTGTATGAAAATTCTCAGTAACACCACGGACTGAATAACGGCAACGGGGAAATGTGGGAGTAGATTTGAAGAATAATGTACTTCTCCATAATCCTTCTGGGCATACAGGCGTTATCTTATGTTGTGTAAACGCAATAATATTGTCGCTTTATGTGATAATGTTCGCAGTATTCTGAAATATTATCTGAATAAATAAACATAAGTAGTATGTATTATTTCCAGGACACTTATAACTTGTTTATTGTCCTTGTAGATGCTGGAATGGGGATGTTGTCCCCCTATTTAGGGGAAGTTTTATAGCAAAGTATAGTTGTGAAACTCGTTTGCGATGTCTGAGTGAATCTGTTTACCTACTACAAAGAAACAGATATTTTATACTTCAGCCAATAATAAAATCAATACCTCTTTACTTTACATGCTTAGTCGTTATGTTTGCGAAATTTTCAAATACAGTTTCGGTGCAAAAAAAATATATTTATGAGTAATATGAGAACAAAGAAATTATAGGATATCGCTAAGCCTCGACCGGTGAAACAAATAAAAAAAATGGTAAAGTTTTTATCTTACCATGTGTTTCCCGGTTAAGTTGTATCTAAGATATATTTATGTGATGTCAAACCTTAACAGTAATTAGTGTGAAAGGTAGGTAATAATCCGATATGCTTGTTTAGAGACCAAGCCACGGCTAAAGGATTTATAATCTTAAACTTTTCCGCCCAAATTGTCCACTAATTTGTTTGGCTCATTTCGGGTCACGTAGCCCAAAGTACCGGCGAATATTCCCGGCAGAAAGTCAACACTCAAGTGTCATCTTTTTAGCATCAACATTTTTGACCGCCTATGTTACAGGACGAGTAATCTGGCATGTTTTACATCTTTTGAGATATAAAACATTGTGATGAAGGGTTTATGTTTACAGGAGAATAAACGGCAATGTTTGGTACCCTCATTATTAGCTAAAAGATTTGAGGAGAACTTTTTTTAAAGCTACGTGCGTACGTGACAGTATTTCTCGACCAAGTTCTTTCTTAAATTAGAATTTGATTATTACTTGCGTTAACGGTGAAAAAAATATTAAGATGAAACTTGCACACCTGTGGGGGTACAAAATCTTCTTGAATAGGGCATAATCCATTCTCTTAGTATCTAATAGTAGGTTAGTTCTAGTCTGATTAATAAAAAAAATAAAAAATATATGAGATATTTGTTACACAATTTTCATTATACCTAGGTAATTAAATTGCAGACGTAGAACATGTTGCTTGTAAGGAAATATGAAACAAAAAAGTTGAAGCTCTCACTGGATATAAATCACAACGAGTATAACTCCGTTTTATTTCAATGATAAGGATGTGTTTATAGCATTTTTATAGCAGACTAACCTAAACACCAGTTTATTATGCCGTACGTATGTTGTATCTACTAACAATTTAATAAATCTGACATGTTTGTAACGAGTTCACGATCGTGCAAGCAAAAGTTACTTACACAAACTGTAATAAGCTCTTACAAAAGTTTTTTGTTAGAAAGTTAATAAAGAATTTGTAAAGAAGTCTCTGTAACTTAATTCAAGATTCATGGGAGCCTCTATGTGCAACTTCGATGCTTGAAAGTTTGACGTATAAATTGGCTATGTTGTTAGGCAAGTTAGACAGCTTTATATATTAATAATACCTTTACGTTTGGATGGCTTTTTTCTTGTTATAAAAATGTCGTACGTAGGAAGCACTGAAAGCCTGGTCGATGGGCACTTGTCTTCCGTGCAGGAGGGTCCAAATTTAAACCATGCTGCGTCATAGATTTTGGCCTTAACCAGCAGTGCAACAGTAATCACGACACGGTTGGCGCAGTGGCTAAGCGATCAGCTTTCTGCGCTACGTGTTGCGGGTTCGATCCCCGTACGGAACAAATATTGGTATGATCTACACAGACTGGTTGTGTGTGCATGTGACATGTATGTTTGTAAACTGTACACTGAAAAAAAAGATTGTTGAACAAGTGTGAATTTGACTTGTTTAAGTATTTCATGTTTAATCCTAAAAAGAAAATTATAATACCTATAAACCATACATGATTATTGGTGATAAAGTCAACATGATCAAAATATTAATAATCACACATTATTTTCCTAATAACTAACTTGTTTGAAACACTCATTTCAATTATCAGGTAAGGTTTATTTAAACAACTTCACTGATGAACACGATTAAGAACTTATTTATTTTTAGTATGATATTTGTTTAAATCAGTGATAAAGTTAGCTTTATTGCTAGCAAACAAGTAGCTTTATGTTCCCATATATGAACATTTTACTTGATAAAAGCTAACAAAAACTTTATGGCAGCCATAATATTTTTTCAGTGTACCCACGGTACAGGAGAAATACTAGAGTGGGGCAATGCTTTAAAAAAAATATATGGGCTCAATTATTTATTATTAAAAGTACGCTAAATGTTGGTCGTCTATGTTTATCTGGTGCTGCTGTCTCCGCATTGTCTCATTTAATTTAATTCCTTGATCATTTCTCAGTAATGAATGAAAAGGAAAGGTTACTCTTCGCCTGCGAATAAACAGTTATAAATGTAACCGCATCACTTTAATTATCTACCCGTTTGAAAACTGAAATATAAATGTTAAACAAACGTTCGTAAGTACGAATCTCAAATAATTAATGTTGGTAGAACTGGTACTCCAAGCTAGATCCTCAGAAATTCAATTATTTTACAAAACGGTCTCCGTAACAAGTATCTTATTGGTTTCGCTCTCCAATGGAAACGAGATTAAACGAGCTTGGAGTACGGCTCGAGTTCAAAGCTCAATATGACTGCAACAAAATTAAATGATCTCGGGCCGATAGCGATTACCTTATTAAAGGCAACAGATGAAACCTTTGTACAGGGACTCGTTTTGCCTTTACGATTATACCCTTTATCGATTCTTCGGGCATAGGTAGTTTGCCTTTTGAATCAGAAGAGAATCATATTTTATTATATATTACTTTTTCAGGTACACAAAGATCGGTATCTTTAACGTTACTGATGTTCTTTTCATCGTTTATCCACTTTTCGATTAATATTGAGTCGTCAACACGAAATATATGAAGGTAAAAAATATATTATATTACAAAGCGCGTCTGCTCCTTAATGATTAATGATGCTAAACATAGCTACATTATTAAGTAACATTGATGGTTTACAGATACTTGCTACATTCTAATCTCTTTCTCCATTATAAAGTAGTATTTCAAGATGTACAATGACAAAGTACCTACTTAGACATTGCCTGAGGCCGGGTACACATATTTCTAAGACATTTGTAGAACGATATTCATTAAGTATCTGCTAATGTATCTAGTAGTTATCCCTTTAACACAATAAATACAGTGATTTTAGGCAACGAGTGAAATAAAATTGTAGGCGCACGCCTATAGATACTATACTTGATTTAGAAAGCTTCAATAAGACTATATAAGGAAGTTTATAGCAAACTGAAATTATTAATAAGCGTACAAACAGTAAAAATCGTGACAAGTGATACAATTTTATGGAATGGAACGAGTTATAAAATCACGAGTGTGCCAAAAGCTAGGAGTCTTTTTATGGAAGCCAATAAAGATTTCTTTGACAAATTGTAAATAGTAACTTCACCGGTTACAGACACACTTAAGAAAGATGATGAAATGAAAATTTGCGACATTTATGCTTGTTTTTCTTGGCTGTAGAAATACTGTTATGGTTCTGATATATTCCATATAGCTAGCATAATTATATCTTTTTTATCTCTCAGTAGCAGTAAGGAGTTTGGACTGTGTATTACACGGGACTCAATAACAGCATCGGCGAAATGTGGCTGTACAAAGTACACCTCTGCCTAACCTTTCGGGAATACTAGCGTGATGCTATGTTGTGTGTGATGTTGTGTTATAATATAAGTGGAAATGAATCGTATTTTGTATATTTAACCGTAGAATGTAAAATGAATCCCATATTTGCTTTCGCGAACTTTTGGAAAACAACAACATTTGTGACAATGTTATGTGGTTAAGTTGCATTCACAAAATACACTGCAGAACTATCTGAGGGTTCCAAAACATGAGATATGATTTTCATGTTTATTTTTACAGTTAATAATGATATAAATAAACAAAATAAAACTTTATTGGTCTTACCAGAAATAAGATAAAAATATGATAAAGATCCTCAGAAATTCTCATTCTCTTTTTGTAGTATACTCGATGTCAAAAGTAAGTTATGAAATGTCGTTTCGTCAAAATGGGTAAAATCATTTATTTTATGAGTTTAGCAATTTTAAATTCTTTTCTTGTTGACTGTACCTAAGTACGAAGGAAATTTTCATGAAGAATGCTACAAAAAATAATCAAATGTTGGATCACTGTGCCTTAAACACGTCTCTTACGTAAAGCCGGATTACCCCACATTACAAACATGAGATTAAAGCGTTGTCTTCGTTTCTCGAGCAGCCATTTGGTATAGACTAAACATTTTATATAAAACCATTTATTTAATTGCATGGCATTATTTACTTTTATATACAATAATTTAGCACATTGATGTTCCCCTACTGGTTGGCAGCCTTACAATAGATTATATTAAATACAACAGGTTATATTAATTGTAAAGCATACACTTAATACGGATATAAAAAATAATACTCACACGATAGTTTTCGTCTAATCAAATTAGCAAAAGCAGATTAGCAATGTAGTACTTACCTACTCACATTTTCTGATTCCAGTCCATTAAATTAAAAGAAGTCTATTTATATGTACTAAATACATTGAAAAAACATTGTTTTTCACCACGTGATTTTTCGCAGAAAACAGAAATTAAACTACATACCTATTAAATTATAGCTTTCCCACGAGATTAGAAACATAAAATTGAATTGAACGAACGATACTCGTATCTATTAAATAGGTCGCGTCTGACCTCAAAGTTCAACTCAATCAAACTATAGACAAAGTAGAGGCGTTTGATTGGGTTCGTTATCAACCTGCCCCAGCGGTCACATTAGACTACAAATCCTTTAGATCGGAACGTAAGCTACTCTAAGTAACCTATAATGAAAACTAAAGCTCTCGTATTATGTTCCGATCAATTTCACCGCGCTGCCGATATTCGAAGTTGTGATATTAATTAGTACTGAACACTAAACTGCTTACGTGTAAGGCTTTGTAATATGGCGACAGAGCTTAATTTTACAATTTCATAGATAATATCGCTATCTAAAACAGAACTTTTAATGAGTTAGCAAGGAAACAGCGTCCACGAGTGACGACACTAAGATCGTCTGGGCAGTCAGACTAGCTACCTTTGTTTACTGGCTAATCTTTCCATTAAGAAAAAGAATCAATTTTAGCCAACAACATTGATACATCACAGCTAAAAGAATTTCCAAAAATACGCTTAATTTTTTATCCCTCACACAATAAACAATTTTGAATTTGAATTTGAATTTGAAATGCTTATTGACTAAAACAAGATATCATACGGCTAAAACGAGCGTCGACATTGGACTGTATTACTGAATAAAATATCATATCATCACTTTGATGATACATATTAAATTACGTTTACCTATGCCGTAATGAAACACGAACGAGAAGGTAGGATTGCGTTTGGCTCTAGAAATTCCAGTGTAATGATAATTACATACTGGTATTAAAATAAATGTTATTATCCAGACACGTATAACGGTCCGTATGTAATGAGAGATAAAGTTACGTAAAAGCTAGAGTAACTAGGGGTGCACCACTGGGATCCCTCAGGTCGGTAATTAACTATTTACTTAGTTATGACAAGATTACGTATTATGTGAGCAGACTTTACTACTAACGTTTAGGAGAATGGAGCTAATAGATTAACACGGACGCAATTCTGTGTTTCTTACTTTTCAGAGTGTCTGGTTTAGAACTTTTATTTGCAGTTTCTACTTATATGGAATTACTTCTTTTTAGATTGGATTTCAGTTTCAAAGTTGGAACCCATTCAATTGTTTCTGTTTAAGTTTTGATTGGTTCTTTACTATTTTTCTCAAACTTAGGCTTTATTTTTGTACTAGCTTCCGCCCGCGGCTTCACCCGCGTGGTTTACGAACCCGTACATTTTTCTAGCCTATGTGCTATTCCAGACTATAATCTATCTTTGTGCCAAATTTCATCCAGATCCGTTCAGTAGTTTTTGCGTGAAAGAGTAACAAATATCCATCCATCCATCCATCCTCACAAACTTTCACATTTATAATATTAGTAGGATAGGATGGCATTAACTCAGATCAGCGTCTTATAAGTGTCGTGACACTTATTTGTCATAGGCTTCTGATCCTTGGATTTGATGTAGAAGGAACATCATTTACTATCATTCGCCACCAACTCAATATCAGTTTGAACTTATGACTCCACGCTCAGAAACCACGCTGGTGGCGTTGCTTTTTTGCTCAATAAGCATTGATTTCCGTAGTCGTATTTCATTATAAATGTCAAAAGCTTACTAAAATTTTTACTATTACCTACTATAATAAAGATTTATACTCTTCATAAGAAATTAAAAATTTTACGACTTACCTAACATATTATTATAGCTACTCATATAACTTTTATTATATTATATAATAAATGTAGCAGCACTTTGAAACTTGAATATCATGGCATGCCAGTAGTACATATAATGATATTGGCGTTATTAACGACTGGAACCTCTGCAATAGAGCATACAATAACAATAGACTGCGGTGCCAGGAAACCATCAATCAAACCTCAGTATTGTTGGAACGGACATGCATAGATAATAATGCATTCGTAGCTTGCCTTCATAGTCAATACAACTAACCTTGTATATGCGTATGTGAGGGTACTTAATACTTTTGTAGGCGTTGTAAAATGTATTTTCGAATCTATTCGTCTAAGACACGTCATTAGGTTTTACCTTAATAAAGTAACGAGTACAATAACCTACGGTTAGTTTATCTGGTTTACTTATCGTAGATGCCAATTTTCGTGTGTTTCAACATAAATCTCTATTAGATATACTCTTGCAATTATATAAAAAGTCACTAAAATATCAACTGCGTCGGACTACTAGTTATCTGTCGAGCATAATACATAAATGATATCTCTAATATGATATTACGAGAATTCGGAAGGTAGACTATATCTCGATTTCGCCATGACTTTAATACGTAAGAATTGCCCCCTAGTATTGATTGATGACTACAGCTTGTTGCGGATGCCACCACTGTGTGACCGCTATTACATTTTTGGGGTGGATACTGATATTCTAATGTTTCACTGCCCTTAATACCTTAAGGTCATTGGTTAATTTGTACTTTCTTAGGCTATACTCAGAGAGAGTAAAATGCGATTGGTTATTATGGTATGATTGATGATGATGATCTTAATATCGTTTATAACAATATTTTGTATGAACTTCGTCTTTTAGGTACTGCCTAAACTCATAGGTACCATAAAATGCTATAATTTCTGTAAGTAAATATGATATACTTACTTTTTACAATAAGCTTAAAACAAAGTGTATACAAACAGGTATGTTCAATGGACAGACTTAGAAAGTAAAAGACGTATTAATATAACAAAAATAAAAATATATAGGTACATTTCTATATCACAAACTACAATGCAAATCTTAACCGCCTCGGTTGGTGAATTAGAAACTTTCTTGATATATTATGACAAAGTCTCTCTGTATATACACTAACCTGTTTTCTTGGCTAATTTGTCACATAGCCACTTAATTATCTGCAGCCTATGTAAGTAATTAGTAGCTCGCCTATCTCTCCGCTGCACCGTGTTTGGAATAGTTAACCAGACTCCGCATAATGTTGGAAAGTTTATTGCTTAGTATGCCATAAGCAAACCTGTTTGACTAAGTAAAAGTTATAGATTTTAAATACGAATATATATTTTATTATTTGTATTTTTTTTAATAAATCTTGTTTCGATCTGATATTAGAAAATCATATTGAGGTTCTCTCCGATTGAATGAAACAATTGGAATGTTGCCCGATAGATGGCAATAGACTCGCCCAATATTCCATGGGATTTATTTGTGTGCATTGGTGAAATGTGTGTCTAACCTAACCTAACACTTTAAGGAAAAGACGTGATACGTGACGTGGAAATATGCCAATGCATCAAAGATGCGTGATTGTGGAAGAAACAAAGGAAGTAACTTTAAAATGGCATTGCGATCTCTATTTTATTTCATAGTATTAGAAATGATTAGATATTAAAACAATATTCAAAAGTTAAATAGATATTTAGTGCGGTCCCGAACTTTACATAAATAAATCAAATATACATAGAGAAGTACTAGGCATGTAGCAAGCACAAAGTAGTTCTTTGTTCTCATCAGTGTAATGGTTAATTTACCGGAATAAATCCGGAACTTGGCAACGGTGGCAACACTGGGAGCAGAGAATCTTTAATAAAGTTCCACTTGGCTAATTAACCTAGCTTTACTTTATATTTTGATGCTCAGATGGAATTTAGATTGAGATTTTTGACGAGACTGATAGACACGATTAAATTCCTTGAAAATTCGCCTGTCTAATTTAAGACCTTACCTTTCACACTAATTGTTGTCAGAAATATCCCAATGGGTTTGATTACCAGGTCCGAAAAAAGTAAAGGAAAATATTCTTCGTTTGACCTGGGAATTCAACCCAGGACTTAAACCTCGGCTGCTAAGTTACCCGGCCAAAGAGGAGGTATTTTTCTTGATATAATTAAAACGGTATTTATGATTATTTATAAAATATATGATGCCTACGTAACCTGTCGAAGGGAACGGATAACCCTTTTAAAGAAGATACCGGACAGGCTAACTACCTTAGGTGGTTTACAGACGGACGGCAGGCGACACTCGACGGCGAATCTCGATGACATACCTGTCGTCGACCGGCGGTCGAGGGCTCAGTTACCTATATCATAGTCGAAGATTAAGTGCCGTTCGTCTGTGGGCACCCTTACGGGCCAGTCGTGCGTAATTGCGATCTTTGAACCCAATACATTAATATGGAACGAGGGTTCAAGAGCTATTAGCACATACCTTAGCGAGATATATGTGCTTACGGGTATCTATCACTTGAAAGCTTGAAGCATGCTTCAGATTCTGATGAACTATGAGTAGATAACTTACGTGCGCTAATGTAAGATAAGCCCTACTTTATGTACTACGTCAGTGGCGTGCGATGCATAAAGACAAAAAGACACTGCCTACCCTACATAACTCAGATAAATATTTATTATAAGATATTTGAGGTGGCAAATCACATACATCATTATTTAATTGACAAAACGACGAACCAATACCAACATGCAGTAGGTATTATTGGTAAGTAAGCTTTAAAAATGTTCTGCCTACCCCGTCGAAAAACTCTGTGCACGCCGCTGATGTACGTCGCATTTTTAAGTGACTAACAATACTTTAGACGTGATTATTAAAGCACTTTAGTATGGCTTTAAAAAATAGCGAATAATGAACACCGTGTGGTAGTTTTAGAGGAGACAAATGGGGATAATACATATAATTAATATGACAGATTAAAATAATATACCATCACGGCTGTATTCCTCGAATGGTTAGGTAGAGGTGTACGGTTTTACACCCACATTTAGCGGATGCTGTTATTTAGGGCCTTGTAAAAGAGGTCGAGTTTATTAAATTTTACTGGGTAAAATTCCAAACTGTCTCGGATCCGGGAATCGGACCCAGGACCTCACGCTTAGACCTCTAGACCAAAGGCAGCCAAATAATAATTATTATATAACTTTTCGGTGAATGTATACAAAATCATTTCCCTGAAGACTTTTACGATCTTCGCGGTAAGATAAACATCTTTTACCGTTTATATTGCTGTTTCTTTTACAAGAAGGTAATAATTAAAAAACCCCATGTTCACATAAAAAAATACATTACATTGTTCGCGACGGCACTATTATTGTGTTGTAGCTTTTTTACGATTACATAAATATAATTTAGTAGTGGTGGTTGGAAGGATTCGTTTTTACATAGCTACCGTGCTGATCAGTCCGTTTTTTGGATGGGTGACCGTTCTCTATGGCCCAAGGTCCCTGAATGCCTCGGAAAGCACATTACGTAGTTGTTCCCGGGTGTCATACAAATAGTTACGCTTTACGGGAATCACCAGTAATTAGGTGGTGGAAGTCAGATAGGAGTAGGCCGCGTCTACTGCCTGACTCTGGTCAGTGGCGTGCGGTTCATGAAAACAAAAAGACACTGCCTACATAACTCGGATAAATATTTATTAAAATATATTTGAGATGGTAAATCATAAATATACATCATTATTTAATCGACATGACGAGGAACTAAAACCAACACGCAGTTTTCTGCCTACCCTGTCTTAAAACTCTGTGCACATCGCTGCTGGTGGTAATGGATAACTGTTGTAGCTATGAATTTCAAGAATAAGTTAAGAATCTTAAGATCGAGCTATCGTGTAAATGTTTCCATGATCATGTTGTTCGGAATGGATCGTCGTGATCAGCAAAATTCACACGTGACTCCTAAATACATTGCCAGAAATACTCATTGCCAACGGAGTTTCGCGGTAGTCCCGCTGATTACATTATGAGTGCGAGCTAACCCCAACATACCTGGTTATATCGTGAATAGTTTTTATCACTATTTCGCACTAAAAACAAATATTTTTGACGACTGATGGAAAAGGATTGTTCCTGTCCTGTTAGAATACGACCCACCTTCCATTCGTATTTAGATAATAAACCGGAAACTCCTTCACGTAACCACTGAATATAAACGGTCTGTTGATTTTAAGTGTAATGGCTAAAGTTGGTGTTCCGGTTGAAATTGTCTGTTTACTTTCATTTAATGCGCGGAATACGGTAAGATAAATAGGAACTTTAATAGCACGGAATAAGGTTTTCTCGTTTTGTATAGCTTTATAGCTATTTTTAAACATAATATGCTTTGTTGGTATTATATCCGACTTGAGTCTATTCAGTTTAAGTAAGTAACCTTTGACGATATTTTAAAGTTTACATAAGAGATGAACTTATCAGTATAAGCAAAAGCGTGAAATGGGGATGGAAAGTTCGTACCAAACATTTTCTACGCGGACAAAGTCGCGGGAATAGCAAGAATACTTATACATACCAAAGCATATTATGTGATTTTGTTCATTTAAACCGGGAAAACATCAACGTGATATTAAACAGAATAATTTGAAATGTTCACTGTAAAGATAACAAAATAATATTAAATTTAACCTTACTAAGTACAAATTTATTTTCTGCCATTAAAAGTATACAAACTCAGGAGTTTTCTAATATAATTTACCAATCTACTGCTTCTTGCTTCTAATAATTAACATACGTGCTTAATTTGTTTTTATTTACCGGTCTAACCTTACTTCAGTCTCTATATTACACCCTTCATTGAATCCGCTGGAGCGTCGTGCTCGAAATTAATTTTAAATTTTCATCCGAATGGATCTGAAATAACTGAATTAATAATGTAGGTAGTCTGTAATATTGTAGCATATTTTAAAACTTTATCTTTTTAAAAACATAACAGAATATTACATTTTACTTTTTAAATAGCAATGTAGTCTTAGAACAACTTTCATAATTAGTTTTTCCCATGGCGAATGAATACGACAAAATGATATTATATTTAAACCTCAAATGGCTGACGTCATCAAAATACGTTGAGAAGTTGGCTCACAATTTTCCCGGGGTCATATAAAAGAAACAAGCGAGTCATCATGCCCTATACTCCCACATACTTACAAATGAACTACGGGAATCAGAAATTGTACACAGAGTAAATTTTTACAGAAATTGTACGCTTCATGTAGACATAAAAACAAAAAATATAGCTTGCTCATCTACTTACGTGAGTGACACATATGATTCCAGATGACTTGATGTGAATAAACGAAATGGGATACAATCAATTTCAAGTTACCACCATGTACCAGGCACCATGTACCTGTATTCCGCGAAAGGTAAGGCAGGGGTGTACCTATTGTATATTGTGTAATTTTTATACCACTAGGGTGGTAAACAACATATGCTTCGCCTGATTCTTACCGGTTGCAGAGGCATATTGTATCTCATGTAAGTAATAGCGGTTATATATAAAGATTGAGTTAAGTTATATTTGAGTTTCGAAAGTTGTATTTGCCACTAATATGCGTGAAATACAATAAATCAAACACTCGGAACTCAGTTGCTTGTAGCCTTTTTCAGTCGTCGTTTGCGTCAGCTTCCATCTTGTATATCTATTACACATATGAACCTTCTGCCCTTATCAATACTGTGGCAATAATTTCCTTTCGAAGTCGTGCCACAGCGGTCGGTTAGAATTGACCCAAATAAACAATAGTTCGTGTTCAAATAACTAAGTCTGCAACAAAGGTGCCCATGTTATAGTCGGACTCGACCAACGCTATTATGTTATGTAGTACAAAGAAATTATACGAGATTATCCCGCGTGACTTAACGCCATACTAGTAAACGAATCAGACGACAGACGATTTTGCATTGCATTGTTACTCGGTAGTATTGCGTTGCGTATTATCGTAATGTTTGATCACAGCATTATGTTTTGACGTACTTTTGTATCTAGGAACAGGCACAGATAGCTAATCGCTTAGCCACTGCGCTAACCGCGTCATCAAATTGTTGTAATCGTTTGGTGATTAATTATATATGCTGTAGAGCAATCGCTATTTTCTGTCCAATCAAATCTTTTACGAATATCGGTGCCCATTGTCTTTGTCCATTCAACTTGGTTTTAATCAATTACACTTATTTATACCAAAATGAGGCCCAAAATATACGAGGTGGATGGAAATTATGAGTCTATTTTTACAGAAGCCTTATTTTATGCATGTAGGTAGAGTTTTATCCGGGTAGTTATATCAAAGGCCTTTTAACGGCGGATGGAAAACGATTATTATCCAGTGCTGGCTTTGTGTGCTTTACTTACTCGTAAGTATTAACTTTCACAAATGTATTAAAGTATAGTTCAGTTGAATTAAAGAATAGTATTAAAAAATCAGTTTATGGAGGAACGAGGGCTGGTGTTCCTCCATTGAAAAGGGAGGATCCTCCGACAAGGCAAGGTGCTTAGCTTGGCGGGGCAAAGCCCGACAGTTGATGTTGGACATTCGTATATCTACTAAAACGTTGTAAACTCTTATTCTGTTGTCACTTCACTCCCATAAATGGCGCTTTACTTATTGCTATTTAAAAACACACAAGTTTTTAAAAATGTTAGCATCCGGATACCCTTTTAAAAGTAAGCCGTAGAAGTTTTATAAAGTTATTCTTCAGAAAATTACGGACACGGTACAAAATTACCAAGTTGCACAAAATCACCCTCGTTGTCACTTAATTCCATTTTAATAAGTCTGCCTTCTAAATGCTGTCTAAATTTATTATTAGTAGCATAACATTTGATAAGATCTAAGAAAATTTTGGACGTGAATAAGATCGTAGAGTCACCCAAATTACTTTGTTATCACCTAATTGAGAACCATCTTAAAATTAATAAGGAAAAGAAAATAAGACAAAACTTGCGTCGTTTTATAATAATATTGTAGGATTTTGAGCAAATAAAGAATGATATAAGAATGATATGAGTTTTATTATAATTACGTGAGTACAGGATAACTGAGGAAAAAAACCAAAGAAAAAAGCGCCACACGGAAGCGTGGCAATAGAGTAAAAAAAACTATTTAGGATGCGTTCCATTTCTATCACCCACCCCTGAACGCAAACCCATTTTAAATACACAGTATAAATGCTTATCTACAGTAGTCCCTTTGGTTAATATGTCAGAGACGTTTTCTCTACCCTTTACATAACAAAACTTTAATTTTAAATTGTTAACATGTTCCTTTAGAAAATGAAATCTTATGTCTATATGTTTGGATCTGGGTAGATAACAGTCATTAGCAGTGAGTTTGATTGCACTTTGGTTGTCGCTGTGGATGACTAGGGTGTGATCACTTTGCCCGCCAAGCTCTCTTTGCAGCTGTTGCAGCCACAATGCCTCCTGTGCCGCCGCCGACATGGCCATGTACTCCGCCTCTGCTGTGGAGAGGGCCACGGTTTGTTGTTTGCGCGAGCCCCATGACACTGCGCCTCCCTGTAAAATAAAAATGTATCCCGTGCACGATTTACGGTCACGGATGTCACTCGCCCAGTCTGCATCACAATAGCCTGTGATTTCGTCTTGACCGTTCTTGGTATAAGTTAGTCTATAATGTTTAGTGCCCTGCAAGTATCTCAGTACCCTTTTTACGGCATCCCAATGTTTACGCTTAGGTTCTTTATTATACCTACTAAGGGCATTTACAGCAAATGATATGTCAGGTCTCGTTCCTTGAGCTACATACAATAAACTGCCTATAGCATGCTGATAAGGGCAATCATATGGATCCTCATTGTCATCATCAAATTTCAGCCCGACTTCTATAGGTGTTTTTACTGGTTTGCAATCTGTCATATTGAATCTTGATAATGTTTCGTTTATATACTTCTCCTGGTCCAAAATAACTGTATCTTTGTCTCTATTTATATTCAAGCCCACACATTGTTTTGCTTGGCCTAAATCTTTCATATTTAATTTTTGACATAGTTCTCTCTTTATTTCTTCGGTAACTGCTGACAGAGAGCTGAATATCATTATGTCATCAACCCATACTGCAATATAAATTCCTCTATTGGTATCATAATAAATACAGGGCTCTGTTTTTGATTGCTCAATTCCCATCTCCTTCAAGACTTTACTTAATTTAAGGTTCCACAGCCTGCTCGCCTGTTTGAGTCCATAGATAGACTTAAGTAAGTGACATACCTGTTCTCCTTCATTATACATCTCTGGTTGTAACATGTATATGTCAGTATCTATGTTTCCCTGTAAGAAGGCTGATACAGCATCCATTTGATCAATCTGTAGATTATACTGTGCTGCTAAAGCAAACAAGTATCGAATGGAAGTATATCTTACCACTGGAGAGTAAACTTCTTGGTAATCTATGCCTTTCTTTTGAGCATATCCTTTTATAACAAGTCTTGCTTTGTAGCGAGTAATATTTCCCTGTTGGTCAGTTTTGGCTTTAAATACCCATTTGCTTGGTAATGCCTTTTTATCTCTGGGTAGGTCAACCAGTTGCCATGTTTTATTTTCCATCAAAGAAATATGCTCTTCATCCATCGCTTTCTTCCACTCACAAGCGTGTGAAGACGATAGAGCTTCCCCTACACTTTGTGGATCTGAAACGCTTGTATAAAGACAAAGTAATCCCTTTTTATCTTCATGAATTCTATTACGTGGCCTCAGTGTGATGTTACTTTCTTGTTGGTTCTGCTGTGATAGCTGTTTCGGAGGCCGATAACTATCATCAAGGTCACCCGTATCAGTTTCATACTCACTAGAGTCTCCATCTTCAGCTCCTTTGAAGATAGGCTTAGTAACTGATCCACTTGGCTGAGGAGTGATGACAGACTCTTCCGGTTGATTAGTTTGTTCTGTGCAGGTATGGCCTCCCAACTTGACTGACTCAACTTGAATAGGATTGACTGGAATTAGACACTCATTAGACTGATTAACATTTTCAAAGAAAATAACATCTCTGCTCTTTATGACCTGATGAGTCAATGGGTTCATAATACGATATCCTTTTGTGTTCTCACAGTAACCAACAAAAATCATTTCTGTGGATTTTTTGTCCCATTTTCGTCGCCTTTGTTCAGGTATATGAACCATCACCTTCGAACCAAATATCCTCACATGGCTCAGTCTGGGTTCCTTTCCTGTCCACATTTTGTATGGTGTAGTGTCTCCTAGTGCCTTAGTCGGCGATCTATTGACAATGTACGCTGCTGTGGCTACAGCTTCAGCCCAAATAGGTTTCCCTAGGTTCGCATAAAACATCATGCACCGAGCCTTCTCCACTATAGTCCTGTTCATTCGCTCGGCAAGACCATTTTGCTGAGGGGTGTATGGGGTGGAGGTCTGGTGCGTAATTCCACAACTTGTCAGATATTTTTCAAAGGTGTCATTACAATACTCTTTACCATTATCAGTCCTTATGGCTTTAATTTTTTGATCTAATTGATTCTCTACTTTCTTTTTATAATCCTTGAAAACCTCTAATATATTTTGTTTATTTTTGAGAAAATAGATATGGACCATTCTAGTGTAATCATCAATGAAAGTAATAAAATACTTCATACCTCCATAAGATGCATCCTCCATTGGCCCGCATAAGTCAGAGTGTATCATTTCCAATGGTTTTGTTGCTCTAGAACCTGCATGCTTGAAAGGTAGCCTTGCTTGTTTCCCCTGACAACATGCAGAACACTGAATATTTTTCTGTGCATCCAATGACAGCATGACCCCCTCAGCACAGTTGGGCAATTTCTTTAAAGCTGAAACATTCAAATGAGCCATCCGAAGATGCCATAGATTAACATCATTCTGATTTACCTTACTAGACACCAAGTGAACAGTTTCTTCATCATTTGTAGAGGTGTCTAAAACATATAGTTTATTCATTAAAGTAGCTGAACACACTAAGTCTCCATGAGCATTTCTTATGTCACAACCTTTTTCATTGAATGACACTTTATGTCCATTCTTTGTGATTGTACTCACAGACAATAAGTTAGCTGCCAATCCAGGTACATAGAGAACATTTTTTACTTGAATTTTCTCCTGTTGTGAAATATGAATACTGATATCTCCAATACACTCCACGGGCAGTGGCTCTTTGTTTGCCACCGTGATAGTCTTTACTGATGGGTCACGAACATTGTACATCCATTCCTTGTTGCTACACATATGCATGGAGGCACCTGAGTCAATGTACCATTTCTCATTGGCTTTACCTGAAAAGGCTGAAAAAGCTGCAATAAAACTTTCTTGTTTATTACTTTCTTTGTGCGCTACTTTCTTTGAGTGTTTACAAAACTTTGCTAAATGTCCATAGCCATTACAATTATAACATCGGGGACCTTTATTCTTAATTTGTGGCTTTGACTTGTGTTGATAATTATGATTTTTCTTCGAATTAGAATATAATGCACTGTTCGAATTTTCAGCTTTCACTTCTTGAAGTAATTTAGTTTTTATAAAGTCTGCAGTGATTCTTGCGCCTGAGTTCTCTAACCCCATTATCATGGGTTTATACTCGTCAGATAATCCAGTCAACATTAACGTACCAAGCCACTCATCATTAACTTCGAAGCCAATATTTCTTAGTTTGTGGGCGGCGTTCATTAGCCTGCTAACATAGTCTTCTATACCGGCGCTTGAGTCAAGTGAAGTGTTAATCAGTTCTTTCAACAAACCCACTTTTCTTGTCAGCCCATTGTCATCGAAGGCTTTATGTAAACTGTCCCACACTTCCTTGGCAGTTTTACACTCCTGAATATGAACATAGTTTTGGGTGTTTATTAACAAAATAAGTTTGGATTTGGCCTTCACGTCCTTCACTGGGTCAACAACCTTTCCTGCACTGTATTCTATGCAGTCCCATAAATCCTCATGCTCCAGATATGTTTTAATACAGAATTTCCATGTTGTGAAATTATCTCGGCCGTGCAACTTCTCAATATTGAACATATAATTTGAGCTCGCCATGTTTTAACACGCGCTATGACGTGACCACACTGACCATATAATCTTACTTGCACTATTCGGTAAAACTCCGGAATTCTTATTACGGTACTCTTCTTTGCAACCACGCTTTGCTACCATGTAGGATTTTGAGCAAATAAAGAATGATATAAGAATGATATGAGTTTTATTATAATTACGTGAGTACAGGATAACTGAGGAAAAAAACCAAAGAAAAAAGCGCCACACGGAAGCGTGGCAATAGAGTAAAAAAAACTATTTAGGATGCGTTCCATTTCTATCAAATATTATAATTATTCGCTATTGATTCTAATGAATCATTTTGTGATAAAGTTCCAAAGTGAAAAGTAAATAATTTAAACCTATAAGTACCCAGTTTTTGGCCCAGAGAAGAAGCAAATTGGTCCCGGGGTGCAAATTGAGAATTTTACGTCCCTTTACTGGTAATTAACCAGCTAAATAACGGTGTATAATAGTAGGTAGGTAGCTCTGCCGATCCCTTCGGGAAATACAGGCGTGATGCTATGTATATTAATAGTAATCAGTTTATTTATTAAACCACTAGCGACCCGCCCCGGCTTCTCACGGGTAGCAGAGCATATACACCTTCATTTTTGTTGTCGTGTCGTATCAGCCTGTTACGTAGAGTATTTACTCGGCGCACGCCAGTAAAGCTACCAGTCGGCATGATTTTTTCCGACATCTTCAACTATCATCGTCATATTTCAGCCAATTTACACGAAACGTTAACGAATTATACACCTAAACCTTTCTCATGAATCACTCTGTCTATTGGTGGAAACCGCAATAAAATCCGTTGAGTACTTTTTGAGTTTATCGTGAACAAACGGACAGACAGACGCGGCGGGGGACTGTTTGTCGTGGGGTTGTTTTATAATATGTAATGATGTTCATACCATACTAAACCTGATGCAAATATATCGTTTGCTATCGTTTACTTATAATTATATCGCTTTTGTAAGCGTGGAATGGACCCGTTTGAGGCGCGTTAAAAGAACAACACTATAATTTACTTAGTGAAATCAACTTGCCTACGGTGTTGCCGATCGATATTTGTACTGTCTGTACGCTATTGTCTATATAAGTCTGTAGGCTATTGACGTTATCGGATAATGTTTTGTTGTAGATGTAAAATATAACTTAACTAATAATTTCTATTTGATTTATAATAATCTGTCGCATATTTAATACGTAATGCTTTAATCTAGCCTTTAGATTCATAAATTGAGCTCGCAATTAAACACATTGCAGCCGATGCGATGTTGCTGAGTTTCAACCTAGGAGATAAAAAGGGTGTTCGTCTGATGCATCAAAACAGATGTACAAGGGTTTTTTAACATTTGTCATCTTAGGCACGCGAATTTATTTCTGTCTGCCCATGTGTCAGATAGTTGAATCTTATAAAAAATGACCGTACGTGCCGTTTTTTCGCCAGTGTGTACGTACTCTATTCGTGCGAACAAAGTTACGACGCGACTCGGCACGGCGCTAGATGTGTAATATTTCATACAAATGTTTGAGAGACCTCGCTTTTTGAGGTGAGCTCAACCACAATCATAACAAACATGAGGTTTCTAGTGGCATTTGTACGCAGAGTACGTGTGTTAATAATGTAATAGGTTGAAGATTAGGTCTCTGTATATGTAATGAGGGCTCGCGAGTTGCAGGCGTGATAGATTATGGATTCAAGCTTTGCTTTTGTTGATACTTTGACTATCACTGACGTATATAATACTCTATTAGCTAAATGAAGTCTGTTGCATATGGATGTGTAAATAAACAAGAAACATGTGTCAACGATTGTATATAATATATTGAGTATATAATACCGACGTACAATAGAATAGAATATAATCGGATGACACGGACGCATTGGCGAAGCGGTTTTAGCGCTACGTGTCGCAAATTCGATTCTGACACGGAACCAATATTTTTTGATCTACAGATTGTTATTTCTGTCATCTATGTGCGTAAGCGCCAGAGGTATGTTTTAAACTGTACCGTAAATATGTTTGTATTAACCTATACAAGCGAAAAAGTAGTGCGGGACTTTAATGAAAAATAAATAAACCGTATAACTTAAATAGTAGCAGTGGAGACGAAATATTATCCACGTTCGCTAGACATCGTATAATATTTTTGATATAAATTTCTCTGCTCTCTCATCACAAGTGAGTACTTGAAGCCAGGACTCCGCTCTTACAAACATCTTCTTTGAGAGCCCGCTTGTAAGTATCTAAATTTATTTCTGCACTAGTTTTACCCGCGGCAGCGCGTGAAATCTTTTTACTTTAAGTTTTCCATACCGCAAATGGATTTGTATTTAATAGTTCATTTCTTAAACTCATCATATTTGAGACATTGCACTATTGATGCATTTCTCCAGGATATTATGTTTTTGTGAACTGTGAATTTGTGCTAAATTATGAATAGAAAAAAACGACCACGATTTAGGATCGAACCTGCGACCTTCTGGTGGCCGACTTTAGATTTCGCTTGGCAGTCGTTATTTTTCATAGAATCAATAAATTAATGTGAATTTTTATTTTTGAGAGTTCTTTTTAACATCAGCTCATATTTCTCCACTGCTAGTCATAGGCCTGTTCCAGTCTTCTTATATAAGCTGAATAAGATCGTTACATGTCGCGCCTGTATTCTCCGACGGGTTAGGAAGAGGTTTGTTATTGTACGCCCACATTTCGCCGATGCTGTTATGGAGTCCCATGTAATAAGGGGCGAGCCTATTGCCATCTACCGGGCACAGTTCTAAATTCCGGCTGCTACTGAGAATTTTCATACAGAAAAACCCAATAACACTTTGCCCGACCTGGGAACGGAACCCAGGACCTCCCGCTCAGCAATCGCGCTTACGACTACTAGATCAATGAAGCAATTTTAAAAAGACCGTTAACAAAAGCCGTACGATCTATGTAAATCAAACCAAGTAACATTGTACATAAATAAATTGCCGCGGAACGACCTCTTTTCGTTCATAACATACTTACAATGATTAAAAATAAACAAAAATAAATCCCGCATATTGTTCGTTGAGCTCTAATATCGACGTTGGCTAATTTTCATGCAAATGAATCTCACGCGAGGACTGTACGGAATGCCCCAGTGTTTGCATATTGGATAAAACCGCAGTATCACCGCACTCTTGTTACGGACACAACGCGGTAAAATTTGTTACAGGGAGTGTGAAAACTGTAACAGAACTAGTTTTTGACCGCGGTTTTCGTGATTAAAAGTATTGTTAAAAACTAATATTTATGAAGTTGAAGCAGTGGGCGCTTTCCATGTAAATACGCTACGTTGTATTATAAGTACACTGTTTTACATACAAAGCATCACGCTTGTATTTCCCGAAAGGATATGCAGAGGTATTACTGTACACCCACATTTAGTCGATGGTGTTATTATATTAAGTCCTGTAATTATGTATGTAAATGGGCGAAAATTCCAAACTCGGGGCTGCTGCTGATAAACTCAATAACTCTTTGCCCGACCGGGAAATCGGACCCAGTACACCACGCACAGCATTCGCGCTTACGATTAATAACCAATGTGGAAACAATTATAATAAGTATGTGTTATTATTTGCCCGCGACTTCGTACGCGTGGAATTTAGAATCTGATATTTTCCTGCGGTAAAATGGAGCCTATATTATATAAGACTTCTAGCAATACATCGGTGACAATTGCAACTGCATTCAATTCCATGCACTAGTTTTTTGCGTGATGCGTACAAAAATACAGACGGACAGACAGATAGACAAAAATTCTAAAAACTGTTGTTTTGGCTTCTGTTGCTCTAATAAAGACCCCCATATTAGTTTTTCTCCCATATTTATAATGTACGGACATCGGCCTGTTATAATTTTATTATATGTATAGATTACTAGGTAGTTCGTTGTTGGTTTAGTTCTCAGTAGAACTACTGCTTCATCAACTTTAGATGTAGATGAAGTTTTCATTATAAGGACATCTCCATAATATTATTTGAAATTAGTTCTGGCGCTTGAAAGCTTACAAGCTTCTCCGGACTTTAAAGTCCTGTAGTTTGACTATACACCGTTGACTAACAAGAAAACTTTGACGTTCAATGAGACAGTTCAAATGTTAAGGTGTATCGTAAGAAAACAGCAATCGTTTTAAGAGATACCAATACAAATGGGAATAAGTAAATATTAAAACAAAAAACTAGTAGACGATACATACTGGCTACAGCTGATAATGGTTTTCAATTACACCTCACAACGGCCAGCGATTCCAATCCACACTCAATTGTTTTCGAGATTAGTACGTGCGATACGATCTCTTCTCGTCCAGGTAAACACTCCATGAAATAATTCCCGCTGGAGACCTTTCCTCGACACTAAAAAAGTTAATAGCGATACGATGAATGCCTTTTACGAACGGAATACGAAAATAATTCAACCTATTAATGCCCATCTACTGAGAAAGGACCTCTGCTCAGATTGAGAAGTGTTAAGCACTTTTAAACTTGGCCTATTGCAAGCTGGCGGCGACTATACCCACCATCGAGAACTTTATGGAGCACTGTCATGTGTGCAGGTTTCTATCACCATTAATGCCACTTGCGTTATAATTAAATTCTGATCCACACATGATACCGAAAAATTATAGGTACTGGCCGGGTTTTTTAATATTGCTATAATCAGATGGCGATCAGATAGTTACCCAGATTGGTGATTGTCTGTTGTTATTAGCACAACAGATGACGTTTCTGTCCACAAAGTTAACGCAATTTGTAGTAGCCTCGTGTCGAGAGGGTGGCCTATTCTTTGCTGGGAACGCGTGTGACGTGAACAGCACAGGGATAAAAGCGGTTCCGTGCAATTTGACAAAGGAAGCTGTGTTGTTACATACATCTTGTAATTTTCAGGAAAAAACATAGAAGAAAAATATTATGATATAAAATAGTGGTTTTCGATTATACGTATCTACATATACATATAAAAAACGTAATAATATTTATAATAATTTAATGGATCAAAATTTTCTTTTTATAATACTGCTACAGTATTTTGTTTTTTCTTTTTACATCCCTCACGGGGAATATTCCTTTACAAAGCATTTCATTTAAATCTCGTCGTAAGAATTTCGGCGTTTGCTTCTCTCATTAAAAGTTATAGAATGCCTCCACGTACCTAATGTAATTAATGTCATGAAAAAATTCTCGTACTTGTACACCAAAATATTTGAATAATATTTTTAGGGACTTGCAATAAAATTAAACTAATTAAATTAATTTATTTTTATACCGTTTCAAAGCGAACATTCGTAAGTATGGTACTTATAAAAGACGGGAGATTCAATTAATATTTTAATACGTCGATTTTTAAAATAGATTAATGCTGGGATCTTCTTTTCTTTTGTTGATAATCCTGGATTTCCCTGGGGTCGGCTTCCAATCTAAGCAGTATATACCTATGTAATGGTATTTGAATTAGATTATTTATTCAGTAAAAGAGTCGTACTGGAATCTTTTTCAATCACTGCATTCATTGCTTTTACCGGTCGTAAGGAAATCTCTCACTTCACATTTATGCGTCTATAGTTCTATTCCAACTTACAAAAGATTCAGTGTATCAATTTTTTTTTTATTTTCCTAATCTACCTCTATATCTTTCTAGCCTTACCCTCAATGACCTCTACTGGTATTGTATTTGTTGTGACTGTATCGTATTAATCGATTATTATTGATTGCAGGTGCGGAGAGGCGCTCGGTAGCGTCGGGTGCGAGGCGATGATCGGCCACACGGGTCGGCCGCGCGCTCACCATGCGACAGCCGTCGACCGATGTGAGTACTACAATCTAAGTACTGTCATATGACAAAGACTTTTTAAATACGTAGGTATTTACAAAAAATATGAATGTGTACATAATGACATGTTGTTTGGTGAGCGTTCACGCAGTAGGCCTCAAGTTGGCAGCTACTGGAATACTGAAATATTGGAGTCGAATAAACACTCTTTTACTATACGTACTATAAACATACATTTCTAGGCAAATACGAGCGCAGTCGTACTTCACTCTCGTCTAATTGCTTACTTCTTTTGAAGAAACGAAATATTCAAACAAAAATCCTTATTTCGGAAGAGCTATTATAGAGAAAATATATCGCGTAAAATTCTTCCCTTCGAAAAGGAAAAACGGAAACGTCGATTTGCTTTGCAATCGAGTAGGAATAAATATTTCAGTGCCTATATGCTTTACCTTGTGTTATACCCAAGTATTACTTAAGCTTGTGTAAGGCATTCTTAATACTTTTTCATCACTTATATTCTGAAAATGTGTTATTATTTGCATAAAAATGAAGACCGAAAGCGTCTCTTTTCGAAAGACTTTACTCTGGCTATTGATGTGTTAGATGACTGCGGATTCAAAGAAAAAATCTTGAAAAACGACGGTTTAACAATGGAAATCCTTTTATTTTTGTAAAATTCACAGTGTTACACTGTATTTTTACTTCCTTTAAATTCGTAATCAAGAGCAATGTGTTAATATTAGCCAAAAGTGTCAATCTCACATTCGCCCTACAGGCGCCCTCGGTGTTTTAATTTATCAGAATTTACGCTACTATATGTTTGTATTAATAAGATGATGCGCATGTTTTCAGACGGTCGACAAAGCAGTATGGACGGAGGAGAGCGGCGCGGCGCGGCTGGAGGCGGTGCTGGTCGCGATGGTGGAGCGAAAGGCGCGCGCGCTGCACGCCGAGCAGTCAAGGCGGCGCGCGCGCACTCACCCGCTGCTGCTGTTACTGCGAGATCCCGTGCCCGACGGTTAGTTACTTATAAAGCCTTAAAGCAGTTCTGTCCTTGGATCTAAATAGGAATGCCACGTGTGCTCCGTAATTGTCGTCCGCCTTACCCAAAAGAAGGTAGGTGTAATGCTAACGCAACTCCCAGATAGTTTTAAACAATCAAAATTTCTAAATTCACGAGAAACCAGTGGCTCCACCATCTTGATTCACATCCAATGCATTAGCAATGACTCCTTGATTCCCAAACTCTCTAGGTTCACCAATATATATAAGTCTTAACCTAAATTAGTTTTGATACGTCAACAATGTTGTACATTCTGGTATAGAATCTGTTCTCGAATGTATCTTGAATAGCATTTTCATACCTACTAATCTCCTAGATAAAACAATTGAATTTACATCAAGAGCTGGTATGATACTAAAATGCTATCTTAATGGTTTAAGTTTGAAGGTACTCATAAGTTATGGTTACATTGCCGTTTGATAGTATCTTAATTGCAATGTAGATAGTGACCATATTAATGTTAAAGCTGTTACTAGAACAGTAATATAATATGATATATTATGTTTCTGCTTAGAAACAAGGCTGTTGCTCATATTTTAAACTTATTATTAACAGCCTTTTATTCCTTATAGTATTGAAAACATTAATTGCTTATGCATTGCAAATTGTATGGCTGAGTCATAGGTCTGATCCGTTTTATTTAGGAAAATATGATGTAGGTACCTACACCACAATGTCCTCCTGACCGATTTTGGTCACGACGGCCAATCTCACCGGAGATTAGCCAACTACGCAGGAGATATTATAGAGCACAAGTGTGTGCGCAAACACAAGTGCTCTCTCTATTCCTTCACTTTCATAGTCCGATGGGACGGGAATCTTACACGACCGGAGAGAGATCAGACGCAGGACCAACGGCTTTACATGCTTTCCGAGGCACGGTGTGTATTCATATAGACAAAGACCCAGATCGAAACAATTATCTCTAGATCATGCAAATATTTGTTCCGTGCGGGAATCGAACCCGTGACACGTAGCTAAGCAGTCGATCTCTCGACCTCTGCGCCAACCGTACCGTCAGTACACCATAAACGTATAACAAATACTATATAAGAAATCAGGACAAAAAATCTACACAAACTATTTTATAATACTTGGATAAGATGCACATACTTGAAATCAATCTAGATACAAATGAAATTCTCATGACGTTTGCCTGCATTTCTACATTTTTATTGATTTAGTAATTGAGTGTAAATTTTCTTTTATTATTGCAGAGGAGGCGTCGATAATAGGCAGTCCGGGCGAAGAGCTACCATCACACTGGTGCGAGCATGAGATCGCTAGGCACAAGCGTAAGAAACTTAAACTGCAAACCCGTAGAAGGTAAGTCTACTTCGAACATATAATTTTTACTTGAGGTCCCTGAAAAGAGCTTCTCCGTGAGACGACAGGTAATAGTTCTTACCATTCATGAGCGTCAGCAGCGTGGGCATAAGGTTCAGAATGGATTGATTGTCTCCCACCAGTGAAATTGATACAACTATGTCGTCCGTGGAACCCTGAATAATCAGCGCCTTTGAGAATCTTGGTAACTGAGAAATGGAGATGACGTTCCACCACGTCATCTCCATTTCTCGTCGAGTTAGTTCATGCAACGAAAGAAACGAATATCCGATGTTTTCAGAATATGTAAATAGGTATTACAAAAAAGAAGGTGTCACATATCACATATTTTGTTATTACATTAGGTGGGTTTTCAATTGTGTGCGTGAAGCGTATATTTCAAAAGAGCGATAAAATCGTGAAGCGTTTCGAAAAGTCTTGGATAAAATTTGCCCAAGACGATGCGGTATGACCTAAATGGGAGGAGGCTTAAGGCCCAACAGAGGGCGAACAATAGGTGAAAATTATGAAGATAGCCTAATAAAGAAAAATCTCTGTTTAAAATCACACTTAAAAGGAACATTTTTTAAATTATATACCGTAAGTTACAGTACCTCATTGGCAAAATACTCTCATAATTTATAACGTTTTGTTTTTGTTATTGTATTCTGTCGTTCCATTTATAATTCTATGTGTGACTTGTTCACAGAGAAATGCAAAACCCCGAACGGTTGGAACTGGAGCGGCGTCGTCGTCGTCGCAGGCGCAGCCCACACGATCACGGACAGAAGCCGAAGAAACATCGCACTCTGCTTGTTTCTGCCATTGACGAACAAGCTAAAGTTATACATGTAAGTTTATATAATTTAGTAGATATTTAGCGACAAAAACCTGTAAGTGAATACGGCATACTGCCCATACGGCAGCCTATAAGGGTAATAAAAAGACTAATTTAATGTCTCTTTAACGTAAGTACAAATCATGCTTGTAGCATGATTTTACGGACTACGATAAAATGGGAATTATTGGCGCAAGGACTCTTTGCTAGGCTTTCAACGCTGCGGGTTACAGTTTCGATTGCTGCACTAAAAATACTAAGTACCTATGTTTATAAACAGAAAATATATTAATTCCTGGTTTATGTTTTGGAGTACCTATGTGAGACTAAGATTTGTAAATTATATCTACAATATGAAAAAACCTAATATTACTAGTATGGGGCGTCGTTGTCAATAGTAGGCATTAGCAATGTGCTGCTATTTTATTTAAAAAAAGATGTTTTAGTCGATTATATATTCTTTTAAAATAAAAGTAATTTTACTTCCTCTGGTTTGAGTGTAAGATAACAATGAAAGACAAAAAGGGGATGTACTTTTATATTCACGGTATACATTACAAGTTTATTCATATTCTTCTTCTTGTGTTGGCATGAGTATTATGCAGTATCTATCGTACTTAACTAAACCATTGTTATTGTTAGCGTACTCAAAATACAGTCCCGCTATCACAATAAAAAGTTTTGTTAGAAGTCGTCGTGGCGAAGCAACTTTCCGCTCCTTGTTGTTTTACTAGCTACTACTGGCAGCGTCATCTAGCCGTTAAAATACATGTAATGTTTCTTTAAAGCATAAAATCCCTTCACGTTCTGACGTAACCACCCGCAAGATGGCGCTAAATTAAGAAAAGCCAAATGGCATTAAAATTAGAGTACAACGAGCTAGGTGGCGCTTATTTGCGAGATGTTTTATTGTTATGAGTTTCATAATTTATAAGGTTTTCCTATATAAGTATACTTATCCTGCGTTATTCCAATGTTGGGGACAGGCGCTACGGTCGCAAGGCGCACGGTCTACCTACAAGACCTCCATAAAAAATTTAAACTTTCAGAAAGGAGTCGAGCCAAACCAATAAAAAAAATAGTGAAAACTAAATACACTTATTGAAGCACCTGAACTTTGTTATGATGGCTATGAATGGTACAATTATAAAATTTAGAACAACACCTTAACCAAAGTTACCATATTGTAACGGGTGGCACAAGTTTACAGCCACAGTCCGAGGTTATTGGCACTATTTTTATTTTATTTAGCATTACGAAGCTATAATCGATTTAATATTAATTTTTTTGCACAATACCTAATATCTATAATATTATTTTGGCACAGGTTCTGGACCCTGATGAGCTTCCTCGTCGAGCTCGCTACACGATCATGGTGACGGCGTGTCTTCTGTTATTCCTTTGTCTACTACTAGTCGGTGTCACACTGCGTATGGCGCCGCTCATCGACGATATGGGTAAGTATTTACTATAAATATTGGTAATCTGTTGTTTCTTAGATATATCTCGATTTTGATATATAACGACCCGGGTACGTCCTAAAACTGCGGCCAGACACCGGAGGACGGGCAGCAGCGTCCTCTCACTAATCGGTGAGCCACTGCGATCCTCAAGCCGCCTGCCAAGGGTGGGGATTATGGCAAACCCCCCTTGAGGGAGACTTTCGTTCAGCAGTGGACGTCTTCTGGCTGATAATGATGATGATAATGATCTCGATTTCTATATTATGACCTCTATTGCCCTTAATTACTAAATTATAGGTGGTCAACATTGACCTTGAACAATGTGCCACATATCCTCTTAAAATGTATCCCTTAGGTACGAGTAGGGGAAGAGATAGGGACGTCTATTCATAGGCATAGCTTACAGCTCATAGGCCGCCGATTGAGTACACTCGAGTAAATATTGGTGCAATCATATTCTAAATGAGTAAGCTTTTATGCTTATAGCGTTTAGCGGATTCTTGCAATACATGCGGTGAATAGTGTTTTACGTGTACTTTATTAGTAAATTTTTAATTAACGATTGAAAGTGATTACTTTCACACAAAAAATATTTTGGCACCTGAGCGTAGCTAAGAGTCGCCTATAGATTGAGAGTGAAATTGATATTCTTAACCCAGATTAAAATAAAAGCATTTTTTTTCTAAAATGTTAAGTTTATTCATTGCTATAGTAAAATATGAACAGGGAATAAAAAATAATCCAAAGTAATTTTAAAATTTTATTTCGGGTTTTTCGTTCCACTTTTAATGCAAATAAAGACATATATTCAGAGCACGATTGAAAGAAATATTTTTGACTATAGTTTTGGAATATAATTTAATCATGCGTGCATTTAAAATACCAGTTCGTATCTTGGAACTTTAGGTACCGTTGGAACTTATGAAAGGCTAAAATATCTATTCCCATGTTATTGGGTTTTTCTGCATGGAAATTCTCAGTAGCAGTACGGAGTCTAGAACTGTGCCCGGTACAAGGCAATCGACTCGTCCCCTATTACATGGGACTAAATAAAAGCATCGGCGAACTGTGGGTGTACAATAGGACACCTCTGCCTAACCCTTCGGTTAATACAGGCGTGATGCTATGTTATGTTATGGTATCTATTCCCATGGTGTCCTTTAGAATCGGCAGAGTGGTTTTCTATGTTATCGAAACTTTAGAAAAACGAATAAAGTACATCTTACAGAATCTATCACGTAAGTATTGAAGCAGTAAGCGGTTCTGTCAGCTAATTGTGGTGCGAGGAATAGGTAAGTACCTATTTATGATTTATTATATCTACCTATTTTTTCCACGGTGCGTTAATTTACTTAGGTAAAAGAAGATTATGAAAGTTTTTACTACATAGTTTTAGTGCTCGATATATAGAGGGAGGGAGAGGGTTTGTGTCTATTATACATTCATCATACATTCCTATCATACAAAATGACAATTTTAGATGGATGGATGAACTTAATGGTCCTACACCATAAAATTCCATTCATCCTTGTTATTTTGATAATTCTATCCAGAATTCGTTTCTAACACACGAACTTTTAGAAATAAGTTCTCTAAATTGGGTGTGTGAAAGTGAATATTATTGGGACCTATTTAAAATTGAGATCCAAATGATCACGATAATGCATTTTTTCTTAGCGCACAAAGTGGACATTACGATTTTAAAAGCATAATCGTAGCTCGTAGCGCGTAGCTCGTAGCTCGTAGCACGACCTCGGCGTAGCATTAAACGCGAACACTTTCGTAGAGGCTCCCTAAATGGCGCCAAATGGATGAAAGAACTACGAGGTCTTATAGGCTTAGGAAAGATTACCTGTACGCTGTTATTAGTGTCTAATTTCGTTGTAAAACTTTTCAATTAACTTAGCCAAAAGCCTTCGTGGACATTCATCTAACGTAGATTGAAATGAATGATTATATTAAAATCTCTTTCGAAACCTTTTGTTAATCTTTCTTTTGTGGAGACAAGAACAAAGTAAGATACGATCTTGTCTACTTAGAGATAATGAAGTAAAAGAATTTTTAGATGTGCCTTTTTAATTTTAAGATTCGTCGTATGCCGTGAATCCTAATTAACACTGTGTTTCGTACTTGTTTGTACTAATTTGTCGTGTAAAACTTAATATATGAAATTATATTCGTCGCTGTTGGATACTTTATTCACCGAGACTGTGTGAGAAACACTTTATTAAATTTTCAATTACGGTGTTAAGTTACGTGAGAGAGAGAACAGCCTTTTTGTTTAGGTGTTTTCTACGTGTTGGGAATATTATAATATTATATTTATGAAGGGTTTATGTATGGGGCTCACCCGGGTTTGATCGAGTGTCTGAATTTAAACACAGTATTGTATTCAATGAAGAATTCAATCGAGCTTTAATTTCATGAGATTTTTGGTTTAGGTTGAGAATTAGATTAGATTCGCTTCACATGTCTGGACATTCTTGATATGTCATTATTTTGTATTATTTTTTATCTGTTTTGTCCGCTTTGAAATATTTATGCCGCTTTTATTTTTTATTCGAAGCACTTATATACCTCATATTGTATTACCTCATTATGTAAGTAAGGTTTTAATAAGTTTGTATTTGTTTTTATATCATCATCATCATCATCATCATCATCAGCCAGAAGACGTCCACTGCTGAACGAAGGCCTCCCCCTTAGACCACATCGAACGACATTCCGCCACTTGCATCCATCGGTTGCCCGCGACTCTCACAACGTCGTCGGTCCACATGTTTTTATATAATGCATGTTAATTTAAGATTATAATTTTAAATTTATTTTTATTTTTTGAAAAGTTTATCAATGGATTTTCTTACCAGTCTCTTCTCCATAGGACCTACCCCCTTTGGGATGGTGCACCGTGAGTCTCGACTTTTTAAAAGTGCCTGAAAAGGCCTAGCTGAAATAATTTTTTTTTGACTTTGATTGACTCTTTTTCGGGAATTCTGCTCGTATTTTTATGCGTTTATTTTGTGTTCGATCAACATTTCTGTGAAACAAAATTGTATTCTAATTTTTAATTCATATTTCATATAAATGAATACATTGAGCATATTTATGATTATTTCAATTTCAATAAAAGCATTAAGTCAGTAGTCCTGAATAAGAGCTAATATGTATGTAGTACACACGCTACTCGTTATTTGATCAACTTTATTACTCCAACAAATGAACAAATAAATTGAAACTAGCCGCAAAATACGCTCAGTCGAGCGGACCTTCATTCGATCGCGACACTAATAAAAACTCGTATTTTGAACACCCTGCTATTCGTTGGTTACATTTTAAACCGCTTTACGTATGCACAACGCGTGCATGTTTCACATTAGCAAACACATTCTACAGCGGGTTTGCTGACGACTATTAACTTACTCTACTCGCTCCGACTCTTTACTATTGGAACCGCTGCCGCTGCCTGTGTTCAAGTTTGGGTGTGGCGTTCTAGTAATTACAGTCTATTCATCGCGCGGCTCGACGACGCGACTACAGATCCGTCGCGTGAGTCTATGCGTTTGAGAAAGCAAGATAACATATTACATGTATTTTGTACGCATGTATATACGACTTTGCACTAACGTAAATTGGATTAATAATGTTTCGTGTAACGAGTGTTTGCAAGGCGTAAATTAGAACACAATTAAGATTGAATACAGGCTGTGAAATTGTACGATGTTCTACCAATATAATTGAGTGCCAACGTTAATTAAATATATTCAAAAAGATGAATTGGTTAATTTGGAACGAATGAATTATTGAATATCATTCAATTTTCCTTATAGCTAACAAACGTGTCAGTTAAGTTGTAATAAAATCATTTTTTCGGATTGTGACAAAATCGAAATATTATAAATCTGACGATGAGGAATTCAGGGATAAGTCTACGGGGATAACCGCGCCGTTCTCGATACGCGCTTTCTCCAATACAATTACTTACGAATGATTGTATGAAATGAATTGTAAGGGTATGAGAGTGGTATCGAAAAAGTAAATGCTTTTATTATTTTCGGTTTAGTTATTTTTGTGGAGAAATATGGACAGTATTAAATCTCTATCAGACTTGCTTCATTTTAAATGGAAGTACATCTAATTATTTTGTAGTGGATGACATAATGAGAAAGATGATTGAGCTTTGAGAATAAGAGGAACGTATGCTTCCGAATAGGTATTCGTATGACAAGTGTGCTTTGGAATCTTACTTGTTTCGTAAATTATATTATACGTATAGAATAAATTATTAAAAAAAAAAAACTACTTTCTGCAGGAATAAAAGAACACGATCGTTCACTTTATTTATAAAGTGGCTCTTGCTCAATTAAAAACGCGTTGATTTCAGGTTTTTCTTACAAACATCAATAGCTCGTTCTACCTCTTAGAGGTTGACATCTGAAACAAAATGAACACTTTATTATAACGGAGATTATAGCCTAGAGTTTCCAAATTCTTTTCGGTAGTTTTTGAGATAATGTACCTCAAATTGTAAAAAAAATCGCATTTTTAAAATGTTCTTTTAGTGTTATTTTTAACAGTGTTGAAAATGAATAAGAAAAAAATTATTGTCACATTTAGGACGTATTACAATATCTTTAATATAGCCAAGATATTGTGCAGCA